>JAVKPL010004043.1:0-210083 GCA_032173675.1 Gastrolobium villosum
GTTAACTAGTAAGTATGTGTTATGGCCCTTTTTGCGCACACTAGGCTTAAGGGAACTAAATAATAAAAAGAAAAACTTGAACACTTCTCTTTGCCAAGAAAGCCGAACCTATATATATTTGAAGCTTTGGAGATTTTGTTTTGTTAGCAATTGTTGGAGTAAAAATCTGTGCAGTGAGCTATTAATCTTGAAGGCCTGATAAATCAACTAAAATACAAGGATGAGAATAAAGGAAATGACTTGGAAAATTATAGGATTAATATGGGACTAATTCTGACTTGTCACATATGTATTTAGGTGCACGTAGTTCTTATAGAGTGAGCTGAATGTTGGTGCTGTTGCTTATTGCTTGGATACAAGGTAAGTGTCAGGCGATGATGCCTAATGTAACTATTGACTACTGGTATAGAATTGTAACATGATGCTCCATATGCCGTAAAAATATTATGTTCCATTATGATGAAAGGAAACTGCCTAAAATGTGCCTGAGGGCTATATGATTATGAGGTAAAGACGTTATGTGGCAGCATAACGCATATGAAAGGTATATAAGCATGCATCTTACATCATACCGCATTTTTACGCCTTGTGTGTGAAAGCATAGCATGACATGCATATATCATGATCATATAGGCCTTGTTTTAGAATAGTTATGTACAGGACCATGTGTTTGAGCAAGCATCATATAGGCATCCCCAAGGTACCGGGGTATGGGACACTTGGCATCAGTCCGCATAGGCCCACAGTTGGAATCCACATGGAGCTCAGGTGCCAAGGGTATAATTGATTCCACTGTGAAGTGCGCGCACGACGGTGCTAAAAGCGCAAAGGAAAGGCGTTATATACGCAATATATGAATATGATGAAAAGGAAAGGCGTTATATGCGCTATACATATGAATATGATGAAAAAGAAAAAGGAAAAGGAACAAGGATATGTTGAAGTGACTGTTTATGATTTTGTGCCTAGTTAATACTGTTATATTACTGGTTTTGTTGCCACACTACTGGGATTTTTCTCACCCCTTCGGGGCTGCTATTTTCCAAAATGGCAGGATGACGTAAAAGCTGTTAAAGAAGTGAAGTTTGCTGTTGCTTGCTGGTGCTTGGATTTTTGCTGTTACTGTTTGATTGTTGGATGACTGTAATGCTTTATAATTTGGTACTCTTGGATGACTGTAGGCTTTATCATCTCTACTTTACCTCGAACCTTTATGATCAGCGGCTGTTTTGGAAAAATCAGAAAAACGTTTTGCAAAGAGGATTTTTAACTAAGTGCTGGATTTTTATCAGTTTTACAACCACTTTACGTGTCATGTTTCAAGGGGCAAACGAACTCCGATTTACTATTATTTTATATGCACGCGAAGCCCCGGGTATGTACTTTCAAACTGTGCAGGTTTCATCTCTATACGAATTCTGTACAAATTGTTATAAGCTTCGCCCTACAGCCTGTTCCAGAAAACGGACAGGATTCACAAGCGTTTTACGGGTCCTGTTCCGCGGGGCTATTCACCTCCGAATCGCGCATAAATTATATGTACGCGATGCCCCGGATGTCTAGTTTTTCAGAAGCTTGGAATATTTTTTTATCACATCTAAATTCGATTTTATACAGATTTTATAAGACAGCAAGCTTTTCTGAAAAGTATAGAAAATTCAGCTAAGGGTTTTATAATTGAAAGGTCCTATGATTGGTAATGATTACATTTTTTTTTCAAATGGTTTTTATAAGAAACAAACCTGGGCATTTTCAAGTTTCAAATTAACAATATTTGATAAAGTTTTTAATTAATTGAGTTCCATACCGCTGCAACTCTAATACGACTTAGCAAACAACCCTCTTGGATGCATACAAGAGTGGGTGTTACAATGCCGTTTTGGTATCCCGGCGGAAATTGTAACGGATAACGGCACCCAGTTCACTAGCAAAAGGTTTTCAAAACCTTATGGCTGGGTTCCATATTCGGCACAGATTTGCCTCGGTGGAACACCCTCAGACTAATGGGCAGGCTGAAGCAGCTAACAAGGTTATAGTTGAAGGCTTACGCCGACGTATGGAGCAATCCGCTAAAGGTAAGTGGGTAGAAGAGCTCTACTACGTGCTTTGGGGTACAGAACCACGGTTCAAACCTCGGTGGGCGAATCTCCCTTCAAACTCACATATGGATGTGAGGCCATGATCCCAGTGGAGTTAGGGGAACCATCTTGGAGAAGAGTTCAAACTCTTACGCAAACAGAAAAGGATAATAATGATAAGGTGGCGGTTGAGCTTGACCTAATAGAAGAAATCCGAACTATGGCGTACTGCAGAAACTACGCGGCCAAGCAACTGGTGGCTAACCGGTTCAATAAAAAGGTGCGACCTCGGTCATTTGAAGCTGAGGAGTTAGTCCTGCGAAGGGCGGATATAGGAGGGCGAAACGCGTCACAAGGAAAATTAGCCCCAAGATGGGAAGGACCGTTCAGAGTCAAAAACAAATTGTCCAAAGGAGCTTACGTGCTAGAAACTCTGAAAGGAAAGCAGGTGGCGAGGACATGGAATGCAGATAAGTTGAAAAAATATTACAGTTAAATCAAATGTCTTGCTTGCACAATGCAAAAACGATGTTTTCTTTTATAACTTTGTAATTCAATAAATTCCGCATTTCTATTATTTATAAGTTGTGTCCAACTTTGATAATTTATGCAATGAATGCACATTCCGACGTCTGGAAACCAGCGTTGCAAGAAATTGAACCCGCCGTTGCAAAAAAGAAACTCGGTTGAGTGTTCATTTCTGAACTAGAATCCGAGCTTCACAATCCCATGTTAAATGGGAAGTTCTGAATTCTAGATTAAAATCCGAAGTTATGGGAACCCAGCCGGCCAAATAGGCCAGAGCCGAGCGTTCTAACCCGGGTTAACAAATCGAACCCGCCAACTTGGTTGAGAGTTCGAATGTAAATTGAATTCGCGATAGATGAACCCGTTGGAAGTTCAAAATACGCGAAGAAAAGAACTAGGCCCGGGTGTTTGAACCCGCCTTGCCTAAAGGGCAAGGTTGAGAGTGCTAACCTTGGCCCATTTATGGAAAATGGGAAATTGTGCTGAGGGGACGCCCTCGCACGTTATCTCGGCTAAATTCAAAATCCGGCAACAAAACTCGAAATATACGAGACGGATATTGCAATTAAAACAGATAAACTACACAATTAATTCTATTTTTGAATTAATATCAAATTAGACCAAAAAGTGTTTATACAAAAAAAAAAAAAGCCGGGATGACAACGGCATATTACAAATTACGGGGTATTCCCCCTCAAATTTGGCTGAGAGCCGGAATCCGGCTGCCGATCTTCCTCCTCCAAGACAGGGACAAAACCTTCCCCATCCGCTGCAATTGGCTCCTCGGCTGCCGAGTGGAAAATTCCGCCGCTAATGTAGCCATAGCAATCCAGCTGATCCAGGTTAAGAGACGCTTCAGGGTTAAAAAATTTAACCTGGTTCACCGCATTGTTGAAAGCGGAACCAACAGCATTTTCAAGTACAGTCTGGCTTTGATCATAATCAGCCTGCAACTCCTCCTGCTGCGCCCTCAGCTGTTTCAGTTGAGAGGCCATCTCCTCATGCGCAGCCTCCGCCTTGGACAGCATGGATAGCTTGGCTTTGACAAACCTTAGTATGGCGTCCTTGCCACTTTCCACTCCGCAGCAATCCGAGATAGCATTCAAGTCGGCTTGCGAATTTTGCACTGACAGACTGAGCTTGGCCACATCAGACTTCAGAACTTGATTTTCCTGCCTTAGCTCGGCTAGCTGACTCTGCATGTTATCCTTCTCGGATAGAATTTCGGAGTGCTTCTCGAGCAGGAGGGAGTACGGTTTCATCAAGGAAGCCGCCTTGAAAAGATATTGCTCGGCTTTCTGCAGCTCGTCCGCTTCGGCCTTCGAAGGAGCAAGAGAGCCATAGAAGGAAGGTGGAGCGCGGGTCACGCCACGCAGCTCGGCAGTGACCCCCATCTCCCATAATGAACCCCTCCTTAGGCCAGCAGGCAGGGGAGAGGGTGGGGCGCTACCCCTTGCAACAGATACCACGGCCCGGGTGGTGCCGCCAGTAGTAAGGGGGGTCTCCTCTGGTTCCCCATCCAACCAGTTCTCACCATCATTGGTCAGATCCAAGATGGAGGTGCCATGATGGGGCTCAGGGTTGGATGAACCCGCACCCAGGGAAGGAGCAGCAACCTTCGTTTTCTTTGAGGGGGGGACGGGCTACACCCTTGCCCCGCAAAACCCGGCAATAATCAGGCACGTCATCCGAGCTGGGGTTCATGGTTAAACCTGGCAAATAAAAGAAGCAAGGTTACCAGCATAATCAAGGACATATCAGACTCCAAAGCAGGATAAAAACGACAAGTAAATGAAAAAGGAAAAAAGAAAACAATGTTGAAAAGCATACTGGGCTGATCGCTTGCAACATAGGACTTAGCAACCAAGGACGCAGCACTCATATGACCCCGGGTATGGATATGGGTTAGCAAGGTCTTGACATTGAGCTTCTCCTCGGTAGATAAGGGCAGCCTGTAATCAGCCGACTTGCGAAGGTAATGTTGATGGGACCAATATAATGGGAATTTCCCCTCATCTTTTTCCCCAACAAACCACGGCTTCTCACCGGCCTCGGCCACGACCTTGAAGTACGCGCCTTTGAAGTTTTTGAAGGAGTCACTGTATACAGAAAACAACCTCCTAGACGGCTTACTAATACGACCCCGGATGCTGGCCCAACCCTTCAACTTGGGAGGTTCAGAACCAGAGCGTGGGGTATAAATATTAAAAAAATACATAAACAGGGCAACGGAACAATTAACGGACAAGGATACGCAGAGTTGCTCGAAGGCAACAATATATGCCCATCCGTTAGGGTGAATTTGAGTGGGAGCTAAAAGGAAATGGTTTAGAAGACATATAATAAAGGAGGAAAAAGGAAAGCGAATACCGATCTTTGTGATCAAATCTCGGTAAAAGAAGAAAAAGGGAGGCTCTTGCGGATTCCGACCTGAGCACACTGGCTCATCCTCCGCTGGGCAGAAGGTATTAAAACCTATCGGGTTACCAATGGGTAACCCGGATATTTCCTCTGTGGTCAGGGAGGACCTAAAACTAAGGACTTCCTGGGTCACCCAGGGAAATTGCCGGCGCAGACTGACACCCACCGGGGCAGAACCTTCTTCAACTACTGCAACCTCGGCTTCCAGCTCGTGATTAGATGAGGTGGTCTCCACGTTGAGTTCTGCAGAAGGGGACTCCATAAGAACCTAGAACAGCAAAATGGGTGGATTAAAAACAACAAAAGAAGCAAAGTACACGCACCTGAGTTAAATAAACTACAGTGTGAAGAGCTCGAAGAACTATCTGAAGAGGTCATGGGAACTGAAGTTCTAAGTCCGACATGGTGAGAACAACTGCCTAAGACTAGGTTCGCCATGAAGTCATTACCATTCCCAATAAATTGCGCGCTGAGATGAACACAATTGAAGCACGGATTTGGATTCTGGGAAAGGGAGGTCGATGGTAGGGGCTGAACAGAGGACGGATTCAAGGAAACTTGATCTCGGGGACCAGTGATGAGAAAGGAAGACGACCTAGGTCTATCATCTAAGGAAAGGTTGGCGCTCGTGGGCGTACAGCCCGCGGTACGGTTAGAAGGCAAGGACCGACCTCGCCTCGAGGATCGAGACCGCCCTTGACCACTGGGACGAGATCCCACTGGTGGACAGCGTCCAGAGCCAGAAACACGACGACGACGCTCGGGCCTAGAAGCCGGCAGCCGACGTCCACGGCTAGAAGAGGCACCTTGGCCTCGAATCACCTCCTCCTCAGTAGCTCTAGCTTCCTCCTCTGCCAAGATTTCGTCACTCCGGCCAAAAACACGAGGACAAGTGGCCCTCCTATACTCATAAGGAATTCCCTTATCCATATTGGAAACTTTTCCAGACAAGAGCAACAAACGCCAACCAGCGACAGTAAGAAAACTGAATGTAAAGAGGACGAATGCGAATGCAAACTAAATGCGGTAATGAAAGCAATAACCACAGGAATGCAAGCAACAAGCAATAATGGAAGGCAAGGAGATAAAAAAAGGTCAGAAAACTCATACTTACAGAGCAAGTGACGCTACAGTACCGAACGGAGAAGATTGATGCTTCCAGAAAACCTCAAAACACAAATGTCACAAATCGCAAGTGAAGTAACGAAAGAAGCAGAAGGTGAAGAAAGGGGGGGAAACGTCAGTAAAATAGGAAGAGGGGAGAAGTTCAAGAGATATGACCCGCGAAAACGAAAAGGCAGGGGTAAAAGCGTAAATGCAAAAGCAAAAAGCACCTGACAAGACAAAACGATTGATATCTGTACAGTCGCAGTCGCATTAAATGCCAAGACGGCGCACAGATAATCAAACGATACGCATCATGATGGCTTGAAACACGTGGAGGATGACCGCAAGATGAAAGACTGGCATGTGAATTCATATCGGCTATACAGCCGAGATATCTCAGGTCAGATGATTAACGCAACTCGGCAGCCAGATAACTCAGCCTACCGAGCTGGGGGGCAACTGTTATGGGCTAGACCTAGGCCCACTATGCACCTCGGCCCGAAGCCCACTATGCATCTCGGCCAGCCACCAAACCCTAGAGCCGGGCTATATAAGGCAGGTAAAGCAGAGCAGTAAGGTACACATTTTCTAATCCTAAACACCATAGATCACACACACACACCTTGAAGGCATACGCCTAGGTCAGTGTCAGTGATCCACGTTCCTCCCAGATACCTAATCTATAGGCATCTAGAGAGAAACACTTGTATCCAAGATCAATCATCCAACCTACGTTGGACACATCTGCCAACAGGCAGAACAACCTCTTTTTAATTAAGTATGATCGGTCATACTTAGTTATAACAATAAAGCTGTTCTTTTTTTCTCTTTCCTGAGACACTGCCGGTTGATGTGGTGGAGAGAGGAAATGTAATTTTAATGTTTGACCGGTCATACTTAGTTAAAATAGGGTAGTTGTAGACAACCTTATCTAAAGTGGCTACAGAAATGTTTTTCCATGTATATATATATATATATATATATATATATATATATATATATATATATATATATATATATATATATATATATAGAGGAAGGTTATAGTTATAATTTTTTTTTACAACCATATCTTATTACCATTGATTTCCGCCAATCAACGGTTATCATTTATTGTGAATTAATAATTAATTAATGAGTTTAATTTGAAAAAATTATAACCGTTGATTGGCGGAAATCAACGGTGATAAGAGATAGTTGTAAGAGGTTGTAAAAAAAGTTATAACTATAATCTTCCCCAAATATATATATATATATAGGGTTTGTTTTTCTAATGTAGTAGTAGGAGAAAATAAACCCTTCCTACAAACACCGTGAAATGGTGTGATACTATTTTTTTGTTTTTAATAGGTTGACCATACACTTATTGTATTTATGATTTGAGATTAAAAATTTTCTACAACATCAAACTTTTTTTTTCCATATATATATATAAACTTTTTGTTTACAAACTTTTATAAATTATAGTATGTCTGACCGTTATACTTCAATTAAGAGTGTATGACCACTCAGACTTAGTGTAATTCGTAAAAAAAATTTATAAACGGATCCTTCCCCTATAAAGTTTATGGGGAACATATCAATATTGACTTTTATACTTGAAGAGAGATTGTTGAGATATTCATGTGTGGTGAGTTTTATATTAGTTGATAATGATAAGGGTGTTCGCGGTCTGAATTGGATCGATTTTGCAAGCAAAAATCATCTGATCTAATCACTTCGATTTGATCATATAATCATTCATTTGGTTTGGATTTTTTTTTCAAATTCGATTCGATCCGATCCAATCCAATTTTTTTCAGTTTGGATTGGATCGATTTTTTGAAAATCCAAAAATTTATTTCATAATTATTGTGCAAATAACATCTTTTGTATATATTGTCTTTGTACAAAAAAAATTTGAAATACAAAAGAATTAGTAAACTATAATATAGCTTTTTATTTTTGGGCAATAAGATATATGAAGCTCTACAAAGATAGAATTTTGTTGATGAGATGTGACTAGGTTTTTTCTTGAGTTTTGTTGATGGGTTAATGAGTATTGGGTTTAGAAATTTGTGGGCTATGATTGGGGAGAGACCCAAGTAAATGGAGAGGAATTAATATATTGGATCGGTTTCTATCAACCCATCCAAAAACCGATCAAATCCAATTAAAATTTACGGTTATTTTTCGATTATCGATTTTTCAGTTCGGTTACCGTTTGAATTAGTTGATGAACACGCCTATATAATGTGCTAAATGAAGTATATATAAGTAGAAGAATCCATCTACATAATACCTTAAAGTTTTGAATTATAAAATAGTGTCAGACACACTTAATATGATCTAGGTGATACTCATGGACATTTCTTGAACCCTTCTAACAAAAGAAATATGTCTGGCTCGAGAGGAATTTCCGTGGTCTACGACTGACAAAATTTAGTGATCCCCTTAAAAATATTTTTGGTGGTACCAAACCACTGAAATTTGGTGGTAGTGGACTAGTTAAATTCCTCTCCGTTTCTTTTCCGTTGAATGAAAACAAAATTTTGGAGTTTAACAATGCTGACAATATATAATAACTACGGGAAATGTGAACGCCGATTTTGTGCAGCAACTTTTGTTGTTATTCAATAAAAAAGGTGAGAAGAGATACAAGGATAAAGAATTAGATAGAGGGCAGTGCACAGAGAAGAGAAAGGTGAGACAGAGACATTGAAGTCTTCAGAAAAAGTAGTGGGGCATTGAGACAAGAATTTTAATGAGTACGCTACAAATGCAACCAAGCAAAAATGAAAACACAAAAAAGATTTTTGAAGATTATCATCAAAATAGAGAGGCAAAGGGGCTTCTATGCATAAAAGGGATGACACTGCATTATGCACAGGCTCTCAGATCAGATACATCGAGTTTTAATTTTCTTTTATTTAGTTTCTTAGGACGAAATAAATATTTAAAATAATATAAGATAACCTTATTTTTAATCGAACAATATAGGATATTATACCTTTCCGACTTCGGACTCGAATTTTGTTTTCTTAGACCAATTTTCTTTAATAAAAAAGCTTTTCTAATATGTTTCCAAATAAGTTTTGACTGCGACTCCATTATTTTTTATTTATAATTTTATCAGCATCATTCGGTTAACTATATAAGATAGCATCATCACAAAAAATAAAAAAAAAAAGAGAGGCAATAGTATATTAAAAAAAAAAAAAAAAAAGAGGAGGAAAGTCCTATCCCTGATAACGCTATGGCAATACTTACGTAATAGTTATTCAAATATCACTCAAATATTAGAGAACGAAAATATCTCATCAAATGCCTTCCACGAAATCAAGCTTATTAATTTTTATATGCTTAGATGAACAAATTAATCACGGGTGTAATTACCTCAAGCATTGAATAAGATAATAATTAAAACAAATTATTAGTTGTGAAAATAATTAATTTGAAGAGAGGACAACAACAACTTGCAATAAGAAAGTTTATATTTAATCTTAATCTTTAATTTATTTACATATAATAAATTGTATATTTAATAAAGCGAACAAAGTATATGATATTACCTTAAAAAAATTTGTCTAATGTTCAACGACATCGTTTTGTGTAGGGTTGGCAAAACGAGCCAACCCGCCGGGTTGGTTCATAACTCGTCAAAAATGAGCTGAGTTGAGTGAGCAAAAATGAACTGTCAATTTCAGCCAACCGGACCCGATCCAGATCGTGGAAAAACAAGTCAACCTGCGGGTCAAACGGTTCAGCTCGCGGGTTGAGTTTTTTATTTATTTATAAAAAAAGTACAAAATATAATGTACAAAAATGGACAAAACCCACAAAAAGTTGTCATCATCTTTCTTCTTTCTCTAAACTTAAGTCCCTAATCTTCTCATATCCCTGTCATTTTTATATTGTTAGGCTGTGCTGGCTCTATTTGATTCAAATATCTTACCCACTTGGTAGCAAGTGGTTGTGATTGTTTCTTGATGTTAATGCAAATTTGTTGTGATGAAAATTCAAAATTAGAATATTTTGTTTTTATTTCTCATTTTTTAACTCTTTTAAGCTGATGGAAGCCACATAACTGGTACATTAATAGTACAAGTTTATTTAAATAGAATGAAAATGAGACAACCTAACTCGACTCGGGTCAGATTGGGTTGAGTTTTTTGGCTCTCTTTTTTTTTCGAGTCAACCCTAACCCGACTCATTTTTTCGGGTTGCATGCAGGTATCGAGTCGAGTTGCCTCATTTTGCCAACCCTGATCGAAAGATTGAACAATTATAATAATAAATATTATTATAATCCTAAATAAATTAAAAAGGATGAATATATGCTCTTACTTTTAATTGCTCTGTTTCTTAGCACCAATTGAACTAACTTTTAAGAATTGGGATATTTAAATCTTTTTGTGTGTGTGTCTCCTCTGCAAGCATATGGCGAGACGCCAGAGTAGTAAATAATATTACAGGGGCATGCGTGCTTGAATTATTAAATCTGAATGGTTTGTGAGATTGGTCAAAAACATTAGCTCTCTTTTGTGTCAGATGGAGGCAACTCTCCAATTTTCTGACAAAGAACATCATACTGAAGAGATCAGAGACAGATCCATGTCAATTTCATTACGGAGCTTGAAGTGAAATTTCACTTTCATCCATGGTTCAGTTCCTCCCATCATTACATCTTGTTCTGATCCTGACAAAAGTTGCTGCAGGTGGTTGTGTATCAACAGTAAACATCTCATCATTTTTTACTTCAATTCAATCTTCTCTTCTCTCTCTTTCAATTTATATAATAATAATACTAATAATAATAATAATAATATATATATATGGTTGTGAACGACATGATATTAAATTAAAGTAAACCTGTCTATGTTTACCAAAAAAAAATAAAAATTAAAGTAAACCTAACTATTTATGTCTTCCACGGTTCCACCTGTTTAGGCAGAGCGCCAAACATGTCTATTACTCCGTTTCCTTCCCAATCTTTTCAAATAAACTTATTAAAAATCCCCATATCCTCTGACTAATTTTTAATTTCGCTATTTTGATTACATTCATCATTCATAAACCAGCTTACCTTGCTACCCGTTACACACAGAGAGACATGACGCACATACTAACTATATATATATAAAAAATCAGTGGCGGAAGGTGAAGAAGGATAAGCACATGAATATGGCATCAAGAGGAGATGAACCGCTGAGTCCGGCGGCGCAGCTGTTCAATGCGCCATCCTTTAACTGTTATGTGATTGCCATCATGGGTTGCAAGACAAGCATCAATCCTCAGGTCATTAAACAAGGTTTATGTCAAACTCTCCTTAAGCATCCAAGGTTCACCAGTAAGCTGGTAAGTGGCTCTATCCTATTACCCCCTTTGTTCTAAATCTATACCTATGCATAATTTAAAAAAGGGAAAACCTATTCATGAGCCATCTTTTAATTTTTTATTATTATTTTTTTAGGCGGTGGAGCTCGTATATTTATTTATCTGTTATGAGATAATTTATTTTCTTTGACATAAGATTAATAAAAATCTTTAAAAAATGTTTTTGAAAAGATAGGATTATTTTTTATAGTAGCTTTATAACATATAAGATTGCTTAGACTCCCCGTAACACTATTCTGCTTATTCTGAAAGCTTCTTGAATGTGGTTTTGACTTTCTCCTCTTCTGCCTTTTTGCGCAGGGTGGTGTTATTTGCACATTAAGAAATTTACATATTTTAATGCTTTCTTAATTGTGAAAGTGAAGGTAAAAGAGAATATTTAAATATGTATTTTTTTTATTCAAAAAAGTTTAAAAATTAATACATAAATATCAAACATATTTGCTTGTATATATATATAATTCCTGAATTTAAGCATTTCTTCTTCTTTTTTCCTATGCTCTTCTTGGGTATAAAGTTTTTTTGTTTTACACGTTATATTCTGTCTTTTTTAATAATAACAAAATAATAATAATAATAATAATAGGATAGATTACTTTATTCACTTCCCCTTAAAATAGGGAATTCCATATTGAAAATCAAAGTCAATAAATGACAGCTCTAATCCTTTGAAAAGATCCTACCTTACCACGAGTCAGCGTCAACTTCCATAACGATGACTTATTGAAAACAATACTTCCCTCCCTAACTTTATAAAAAAAATAAAATTTATAATAATTATGTGAATAAAAAAAATCAAAGTCAATAAATGACAGCTGTAATCCTTTGAAAAGATCCTACCTTACCACGTGTCAGCGTCAACTTCCATAACGATGACTTATTGAAAACAATACTTCCCTCCCTAACTTTATAAAAAAAACTTTTAAGCCAACAAAAAATAAGCATTAAACTTTGGGAAATAGAAATACAATGTTATAAGAAAATGTTTAGTTTATGTTATAGAGATAGAGATTAAGATTGTGAGACCCATATTTTTTTATTTTTTTGAAAATAATTGTGGGTCCCACAATTTTTATCTCTCTATTTACAACATTATAGTTCTCTGAAGTTTATCATAACCTAACTTTCTTACACACTCTCCTACAACATCTTAAATTTTTTGAAGTTTAAAATTTTAAATTATTTATTGAAATGCCACCGTTTTCAATCGTGTTATCAATCTACGGCTCCTGCATAACAAGTTGGGCTTTTTAATGTTTATAACCTTTTTATATTATAACATTGTTGATGTAATATGTGAATTTACTTTGGATCTTCTTCAGGTTAAGAAGGGAAGGAAAACTAGATGGACCCAAACAACAGTTGACTTAGACAACCATGTCATAGTTGCTGAAATAGATTCCAAAATAGAGTTCCCAGATAGATTTATTGAAGACTATATCTCCAATGTAACAAAAACTCCACTGGACCTGTCCAAGCCACTGTGGGAGCTGCATCTCCTCAACATCAAAACTTCAGATGCAGAAGCTGTTGCCATTTTTCGTATCCACCATTCCATGGGGGATGGTGCTTCTCTCATGTCACTTCTCCTTGCTGCTACTCGCAAAACCTCTGACCCAAATGCGTTACCAACGGTGCCAACCCAGAAGAGAGCTGGCTCACACCATCGTTCAAGCTCATTCTGGTGGCTCTTCTTGGCTGTTTGGTGGTGGCTCGGTCTGATTTGGCACACTGTGGTGGACATGGTGCTATTTGCTTTGACCATTCTTTTCATCAAAGACACCCATACTCCTCTGAAAGGTGCACCAGGGGTTGAGCTCAATACAAAGCGATTCGTGTACCGCACTGTTAGTATGGATGATATCAAGCTCGTGAAGAAAGAAATGAAAACGGTAACATATGAGTTTTAATTATTATATTTTTGCTACATTTTAAAATATAACAATGTTGTAATATTCAAGTACGATGGAGTCTCTCATCAGCAGTTAATGGAGCAAGTGAACCATATATAAGTCATAGGACCTATTAGATCAAATTCACTATTGAGATATATAGTCCTATATGGGAAATTATTGTGGAGTTTATAAGACCTTGGGCACTCCCACCCTTAGAGCTAGCTTTTGGGTGGTATATAGAAAAAATTATGTGTAGGGCCCACTTACTCTTGTGGAATCGAAAATCGAAGGGTGAGTAAGAAAATTTAAATTCTCAAGTTGAATTGGAATCGTGTGAAGGGGCATATAAGATAACAGCTATATGGGCAAATGTATATAAAAAACACGCCCTTTTACAAACCAAAGGGCATATGTGATTAAGAAAAAATCCACAGGGATATAAGGATATAAGTGAAATTATGCAAAGAAAGTGGGAGCGGGGAGAATTTTCTGATAAATGTAACAATGTTGTAATACACCACCCAAAAACTAGCAATTAATGGAGCGAGTGAAGTATATATAAGTGCCCATATAGGACTATATAAATCAAATTCACTTATTATAATTGTCTCTTAACTCATCGGCAGTTTATTAAAAAGTGAAGTATATATAAGTGAGAGGACCTATTATATCAAATTCACTTATTATAAGTTGTGTAGCTTAACTCCTAAGTAGTTTATTGGAAAAAATGAAACTACAAAGAATAAAATAACACACAACATTGAATTCTGCTCTGTTCACGCGCGCACCATTTTAATAAAAAGAACGAGTTTAGAATTACATTATCTATGACTATGAAAGTAATAAGAACATTCTGTATATGTGCAGCCTTGGATTAATGTTTTGATTATAAAATGTGGTGTTTTGATGAATGTTTTTCTGTTGTATGTCGATAATTAGACCGTCAATGATGTTTTGTTGGGGGTAACACAAGCTGCTCTCACTCGCTACTTGAATCGGGAATACGGTAAGCTTCTATATTTATAGTAATTCAGCTCTCTCGAACCTGTATACACTATTATTTACTAAAACTACCATAATGTTGCAAATAATTTATACTTAAAAGAAGAAGAAGAATACGAACCGATCATATTTCAATAACGCTTTGTTATCCATGATGTCCTCCAAGCACGTGCGAATGCAAATGGTGGTGCTGCAGAGCAGAGTCCAAGTAGTGTCCTCAAGAACATTCGCCTTAGGGCAGCAATTCTTGTTAACATTAGACCAGTTGCTGGAATCCAGGTGAATTTGGTTTCCAAATTAACATTCTAATTGATTGAGACCTCTTTTCTTATATATCTAAGATATAGAAACTACATCTTCAAAACAAATGGTTTTCTCCATATAGCTAATATACTTGATAATATATATGAATAATAGTTTAAGTACTGACATTATGAAGAGTCTTTCATAACTCAATGCCAATGTGTTGTGAAGTATTTATTTCTGATTAGAAAATTATGTTCCTTAGTACAAATTTGGTGGTTCCATTTTGATATACTACTCTGTCATTTCAGTTTCACGTTTGAAAATTGCAAAATATTTCATAAGTAGTTGCATTAGTCCTCTGCCTTTTTTCTTTCTCATGATTAACCTTGCTTTCCACAGCAAAAGTAAGTTCTAAGTAATGAATCACTGCCTGTGATTAATCAACTCAAACACTATGTTAATTAGGATCTAGCAGATATGATGGCTGAGAAATCAAAAGCCACATGGGGTAATTGGATGGGATACATCATGCTCCCTTTTTCCATTGCTTTAAATGAGGATCCATTGGATTATGTTCGTCAAGCTAAGGCCACAATCGACCGGAAGAAGCACTCATTGGAAGCTATTTGTTCTTATGCTTGTGCAAAATTAGTACTCAATTTATTTGGAGTCAAGGTACACATTGACATGACCTTCTTTGGAAAACTTAATCTTCTTAGTAGAATAAAACATATTTGATTTAGGGGAAATTTATATTTACAAATTTTTTGTTTACAAATACTGGTAATATACTTTTGAGTGAAGTCTTACCGTAAGACATAGTATAATTTATAAGTTTGTTAAAAAAGAAATTTGTCAATATAACTCTTCTCTTTGATTTATATGTTAACTACTCTGAAGAAAGCTACATCGATTAGAGTAGCTGGCATTAGCTCTTGTATTTTTTCATTATTTATAAAATTTTCTTACATTTAGGACTTGCCTGCAGGTCACTGCTGCCATAACACGAAGAGTTCTCTTCAACACTACTTTGGCCTTCTCTAACGTGCTTGGTCCCGTGGAAGATATCAGCTTCTATGGTCATCCTGTGGCATACATTGCTCCTAGTGTGTATGGACACCCACACGTGAGTGTTGAATTATTCACAATCATTACTACCACCATGCATGATCTAACTTACTACATAACTAAAGATTTTATGGTAAAAAATTATGGAAGTTACCCTTATTAGCAGAGGTCATTAAATTAAGAGTTTTATAATTTTCATGTTGAAGGAGAATTAAAATCTTATGTCGTAGAGATAAAAAGCACGTGGGACCCATGTGTTAAAAAAAATTATATGTAGAACTCATGTCAGCACGGAAATCGAAAGGTGTGTAGAAAGATTATAATTCTCATGTTAAATAATAATTATAAAACCCTTAAATTAATGCGACCCTTTTAATTTCTTTTGCAGGCACTAACCATCCATTTCCAAAGTTATGCTAATAAGATGACCATTTCTCTTTCGGTGGACCCAAGTGTCATTCCGGATCCGTATCTCTTTTGTGATGATTTAGAAGAGTCACTCAAACTTATTCTTGATGCTGTTCAGAAAAAGCACATTGACCATGTAATCTAACAACAGATAATATGATTATGAGCTTTCATGAAAAATTACAATTACTAAAAAAAATTCTTCATTAAATTATTTTGATATTGAATTAATATGAATAAAGTTATTTATCATTTGTGATATTACATTATTATTATTTTGACGGTGGAAAGTTAATATATGTTTTGATGGCAGAGCAGCACCCCTATGTTTCGGTCATCTCCCATGCAAACATCATATCCTTAGTCATTTGTATATTAAGAATATAAAACCAACCAATCTAAAAGGTCTTCCAAGGCGAATATTTTAAGAAAATTCAGCATCAAAGATACAAAACCATAGATATTTTTAATTAATTCACATAGTAAACAAAAATATAGACATTTTTTTCTAATATATTTTCACACGTAATTTGAAGGGTTATGACATAGAAAATAAATTTAATTCGTTATATATATATATATATATATATATATATATATATATATATATATATATATATAGGTTTAATGTCTCTCCTGTTTCACGAGATAAAATTATCTACTACACAAGTATAAAAGTGAGTGAGGTTCATATTTATTTTTGCTCTTATCTCTTCCTATGACCTCACATATTTTTATGAGTGTGTAAGAGATAGAATTATCTCCTATAATATAAAAAACATCAAACCCTACACATTATATATATATATATATATATATATATATATATATATATATATATATATATATAATAGGTATGATCATTTGACACCGATTTTGAAGTTTGACACCTCATCTGAGAGTCGTTAGATGAAAAAAGATCAACGACTCTGATTTGTAAGCATGTGATACTATTGATATTTTTTGATCTAACGATTCTCAGATGAGATGTCAAATTTGAAATTTGACACGCATGTCAAAGGATCCTAATATATATATATATATATATATATATATATATATATATATATATATATATATATATATATATATATATCAAATCTCAAATTCTTTCTAGATTTCAACTTTGATATAATTGGAATTGGGATTATAATTTTGATTTTTTTTTTTAATTTTAATTATAAATTTACTATAGAGGGCACGAGTAACAAAGCTAGAAGGGAATCTAAAGATTATAGAGCTAAAGAGGTGTTGGGCCGGGCCTTGCGAAGTCATGGCGGTTCTGGAATTTTCCACATTATATGCCAAGCAATGAAGCAAACAACACACTCTAAAGTCTATAGTCTAAACTAAACTAGTAAAACTAAAGTCCTAAGCCCTAAGCAGCTTGTTTTTCTTCTCCGACTGTGTCTTTCTCCACTGACTCAGCTATGGCCATTATCTCTGATTACCAAGAAGATGAGAATCATTCCAAAGCATCTCCCTCGGCTTCCTCTTCTTCTGCGTCACAATCACAACCCTCTTCCTTTAGCGCCAACTTTGATCCATCAAACCCAATAGGTTTTCTGGAGAATGTATTCAACTTCATCGCACAAGAGAGTGACTTCTTCCAAAACGACACGGCCGAGAAGGAGATTGTGTCGTTGGTTCGCGCTGCCAAGGCGAAGAAGGAATCCAGAGCCGCCGAGGAGAGGGCGGCCGCCGATAAAAAGTTGAAGGAAGCGGAGATGGCGGCGACTGCGGCGAAGAAAGAGAAGGAAGTGGAAACAAAGGTGGAGGAGGAGAAGAAGGACGAGGAATCTGGTTCAAGTGGCTCAATAGGTAAGAGAATTTAAAAAAAAAAAACAATTTTTACTTCAATTTTGGATTGATACTATAAGAATAATTAATTACCATTCTGTTTCACGGGTTTTAGCTTTTTTATTTGTGTCCGCATTATTATTTACATTGGAGTGAGAACCATGTTACTCTTGAATATTGTGTTAGTCATATGATCAGTGTCTGGTTGTTGGTTGTGTTAGACACATTGTTGGAGTGTGTTATATATTATTCTGTTAGTAATTTTCTCTTGTACTGATGAACCGTAGATTCTGGTGTTTTAGATGCTAGTGGTTTCTTGCTAACATACTCAAACAAAAGGAATTTTTCTCTTGTATATATCTGTTTAGTATAAGATTCCTAATCAACTTTGTATATTAAGTTTTATTTATTTTATTTTTTAAAACTTTCCCCCATTGTTCTTTATTTATTTTTATTTTTTTCCAATGCATGGACAGTTCCAAACAAAGGTAATGGCCTGGATCTGGACAAATATTGTTGGACTCAGACTCTACAGGAGCTCAATGTGAATGTTCCAGTGCCAAATGGAACGAAATCAAGGTTTGTCATCTGTGACATAAAGAAGAACCATCTAAAAGTTGGACTCAAAGGCCAACCACCAATTATTGATGTAAGTTTGTACTGAGTTATATTGTTTATTGTTAAAAGATATATCCTACCCACCACATTAGTTTCTTTTCTGGTTGATGATTTGTTCTGTCCTTCAGTTTGACATTTTAGTTTGTGTAAAGTTTTTGTCGTGGCTTTGCTGACTCGTGATTCTAAAAATTTCCAGGGGGAGCTATATCGACCTGTTAAGCCTGATGACTGTTATTGGAGCATAGGTAGAGGATTACTAAATTGCATCTATAAATCCTTTTAAGTGACAATAATTCATTTGCATCTTGATGAAATTGACTTTTAAATCATTGTATGAAAATATCTGAGATGCCATCATTCTGAGCAGCACCAAGGTAGTCAAAATTGAGATCTTACCTGATTGGGAGGAGAGTGGAACACTTAAGACATGAGATCATAACAAGGATTATAAGATCTTACTTAAAATATAAAATTATATTCACACAAGAATAATAATAACCTTAAATCTCACAACTAACTTTTAAGTTTTAATTAAACTCATTCAAATGCATGGGATGGACACCAGACACAACTCCAATTAAAATTACAACTCAATCATGGTTGTCAAACTCACGAGTAAACTCGCAAACTCGGACGAGTTTACGCTTTTGGTAACCCTTAACGTTCTCGTTTCATTGCAAACTCGCTTTTGGCACTCAAACGGTTGAAGCGCCGTGTTTTTTGGTAAACTCGTAAACTCTTACGAGTTTAACGGTTTTAAAGAAATGGAGAAAAACCCATGGACCCGAAAATTTGACCCGAAACCCATTGTACAAATGGGTTTTTTTAACACAAAAAACCCTAATACCTGGTTTTAGCCGCCACCTCCTTGCTCAGCGAGAGACGATGTTGCGCGACTCCTGCTCCACTGTCTTCTCCGACGTGCTTCATTGTCGTCCTTCCGCTTCTCCAGTTTCTTCTCTTCCAATTTCTCCATGGAGGGCTCTGCGGAGGATTTGGGAGCCCTGGGGTCATTCGAGGTGGCTGATTTGGACGAGTCCATGAAGCGCTTGAACCTAATGGTCTCCTCCAACAAAGATTCTCAGCATCTCAAGCATGCTGATGATGCTCTACCACCACCTCAATCTCTTCTCTGCTTTGTTTCATTTCTTTTTATTTTTGTACCTCTGTTTTGTATTTTTTTTTGTGCCTCTGTTTCTCGTTTTATTTATAATTTTTTTCTCTCTCTAAAATATGACAGTATATTGTTAGTAAGGAATCATGTTTTATTACTTTATTTAATTGTATTAATAATTATATGAAATTTGAAATGTGAATGTAAAATATTTTACACTTATAAATTTATAATACATAAAAGTTAAATTTAACATTATGTATCTATATTAATAACTCATTTTTTTTATGTAAAAATCAATTGTGATATTAAAAGAAAACTTATTTGATATTAAATTTTAAGTAAAACATATTTGATATTTTGTTTTGGATTTTGATCTTTTGTTATGACTTTATGTGTAGAGACATTATGTGATTATGTGATTATGACTATTGTATGACATTATTTTGCTGGTTGGTTGAATTAAATTTGCTTATTATATTACTTTATATGCATATAAATATATATAAATATAATTTGTATCGTGTGATATGATTCTGCAATCCGTGTTACAATTCTAGGATTTACGATTTTGGTTCACCCTTGCGAGTTTGTGTAGACTCTCGAGTTTGACAACCTTGAACTCAATATGATACACAATTTTTTATAACACACTAAATTAAAATACTAAAAGAAAAAGGCTGACTAGTTAATATTTGGATAGTACCATACCACTAAGCCACAAAGCAGAGCCTGGACACCGTTCGACCATAGAACAAAACAGAGCACATGAGAAAATACAACCCAACAAGCAGCCAAGCCCGAAGCAGAAACAGGAAGTAGGGAAGAGGTCAAACCCCTACCGTACTCTCTTTCAACCCAACTCACCACCCATCCTAAGTTTCTCACATCTCCTACAAGCCACAACCAGTAGCAGCAGCCATAGATCAAAGCTCAGAACCCACTGATTGAAGCTCAAGGAGAGATCTAAAACAACTTTGACTATCATGCTGAGAACAATCACTGTGTGCATTCATGAGCTGACATTGGGGGTTCAGTAATTGTGTTGGGCTTAGGAATGGAATGCGTTAATTGTTCAGTTTATTAATGAAGTGAGAAGCCATGACCTCTTAATGTGTAACTCATTATTTATAAACCTATTTTCAGAGGATCAGAAAACACTTTCTATTCTTTTGACCAAGCATGATCAAATGGAGTGGTGGAAATGTGTGGTAAAGGGTGATCCCGAGATTGACACACAAAATGTTGAACCTGAGAATAGCAAACTTTCTGACCTGGATCCTGAAACTCGACAGACTGTTGAAAAAATGATGGTAAGTGGATGATTGTAGTTACTTTAATTAGTTGTATGACTTGTAGTTGTTTTTGATTTGTTCATCATATTCATTTTGTAAGATCCTGTTGTATGGAAGTGGGTGTGCATCCATTTTTTGAGGTTAACGCTTTTAAAGATGATGTAATGTTAGCTATTTGGTATGTTTCTTGTTTCACAAGGATTAATGCATTCAACCCTGTTTAGTAGCCTTAAGATATAATGAGACGGCAATGTTTTGGTTTTTGGGATTTGTTTGCTAGTTGGTTAAGTATTCTCTTGTATTATTGTGCAGTTTGATCAGCGGCAGAAATCTATGGGCCTCCCTACAAGTGATGAGCTCCATAAGCAGGAAATGTTGAAGAAATTTATGAATGAGGTAGACGCTTTCTTTTCATATTGACTTACCTCTGACTTCTCGTAATGTGTTTCTTCATCGATCAGGAAAATCTGCTAACATTTAACTGTTTTGTTTTGCAGCATCCGGAGATGGACTTCTCAAGAGCAAAAATATCATAAGTTGTGCTTTTTTTTTTGTCTGACCTCACATGCATGCTTGTGCGGCTCTCATTCTATAATGTTTGCTGTTTTCTATCTATTGTGGGATTGTGAACACATGAACTTCGTTCGTAACAGTTGGTTTTGTGGGTATATTGTGCTTTTAAGTTTTAACAAATTTAGGGTCAACCACTTTTACATACTTTTCGGGATAATCTTCACCGAGTACATGTTCTCGACACCGTTCTGGTTTAGCCGTCTAAAATGTTGGATCGAACTTTCTTAAATTGATTTCTCTTGACATTATGGAAATATTAGCCTTAATGTTGTAATAGAGAAATCTCGCTTTTCTATTTTATTTCAAATTTCTTGGTAATGAGTGTATTGGTGTCCTTGAGACTTACAAGTGCCGGTCTTCATGATCAACTATTGGGTTGATATTTTTGATTTTCATCCCTTCTAACGACCATCGCCGCATCTTTTCATTTCAGTACAAGGATCTGCATAACAAAGCAGAACAAAGAAATTCACGAGACCAAAAACATTCTTTAAATGATGCAGCTAAACAATAACATTTTCAGTCGAGTTTGTTAATCATCAAGAAATAATATAAAATCTTTTTATTTTATTTTATTAATAATATGAAATCTTTGACTAAAGGGAATTTTGGACCTAATAGTTCATTTTCTGACGAAAAAAAGTTTTGCAACGATCGTAATAGAATATTAACTTCTTGTAATCGGTTAGCAAGCCTCAAAAGAAACTAACTAATGGTTTTTTCAATTAATGAACTACAAGTCGTGCATAATAACGCGGCTATAGTAGACTATAAATACATTTCATGGGACATACCTACTGAACAATTAACAACTATTTGGCAATCATAAAGTCGTGCCTTTTCTGTCAATCATAATATACTTTGCAATCTTAAGCATCGTCTTCTTGGTTGGGTGATGGCATATTGCAATCTTATGATAAACTCGTGCATTATGATATTGCATTATTTTCTTTCATTTTATCACTTCTAAGTATATTGATATACTTTGCGATCTTAAGAAAGTTTAGGATATATTTGAAGAGAACAGTGTTTATTTTCTTATAATTAGAAGTCCTGATGTAGGAATGATGTAAGAGTGAGGAGATTTAGTCGACGTAAAGGCAAAGCAACCTATGATTATTTCTTATTGGAAAAGTGTTTATCATTCAAAATGACATAACTTATATCATTTCACTTTCACAAAAAGGTGAGATCCACACCTTTATTTTTTTTGTCAACTCTTTCTCTCCTCAATTATTTATCTATTTCTCTCTCTTAAAATGACATAACTTTACCTCTTTAATAATGACACACACTTCTCCCATTTCTTATTCGAGGATGAAGTAGTTTCATTTCAGATAAATTAGTACCACTTCAAACTAGTCTTTTGAGCTAAACAAAGTGTAGCTTATAAAGTATGAATTTATGGAGTCGTACATGAAGCCTCTATCTCTTTCTTGTGTTGGAGACGACTGCAATAATAGTAAACCACATTAGTAGTTATTATTATTATCATCTGGATAGTCCCATTACTTATTTTTGTTTGTTTGCTATTTTGGTGGCATCTCATTTTTTGTTTAGTGTGAGCAATTCCTTAAGCATGGAGGGTTCACAGGCTTCCTGGGCCCATCATATACCATAATGTTTCATTCCTCGATGCCTAAAATCCAATAATTGAGAGAATGGAATTTAGTTGAAGTTGTTGACACTTTGTGTTGGAAGTGAAAGCAGACATCAACCTGAGTGAAACACGCTCCGTGAATTGCCACATTATTGGTCACATTTACGAGCCGAACATTCTTAAACAATTTTCAAGTTACATGTCCAAAACATTAAATTTTATTATAAAATCATTGGAAAATTAATTGACGCACATTCAGTTCCCATGTACAATAATTCATCTTTCAAACCCATTTTCACGCATAGCTAGCTAGATGACTTATATGCCAATGACACCTCCAGACTCCAGTCATTGTTTTGTTCTGCGGTAAGGTCCTTAACATTATTGTCTATACATATCATACAACAGACACCCATCATTAAGCTCGAGAAAATGACGCCTTCTTTGGAGTAGGTTTTGGACCCAAAAAAAATTAATGAGAATTACAATGATGTAAAACTAATCGGTATTTAATATGTCTTCTTTTGCAGGGTTTAATTTGTAACATCTGATTAACAGGTAGTTCTACAAATAATTAACATAATCTTCAGCGTCATAATTGTTAATGAAAGTCACTTTCAACCAATTTGTCCACATGAAATAAATAATTAAGAATTTACTGATTAGAGAGTTGATTTAGGTCACCATGATTGTATTGGGCTTGAGATAATCTTATCAAGGAAATAATATGCAATTTTATATACAATTTTTTTAGAATATTTTTAAGGCTTTATTTTTCTCGTGTAATGAGAGAGAAGTTATCTTACATTGTGAGATAAATAAAGTGGAACTCACTAATTTAAAAAAAATTGAGATACATCCTTTTATGTAAATATAATATAGGAGATGAATTTCAAGTTACATGAAAATATAATTTCTCATATTTTTATGCATAATAACTAACGCATCTTCATCAGAAAAAGCCGGCCCCTCAGTTGAAAGTGACATGCGATTGCACTATTTACAGTGTTTTGAAAAAGTTGAAGAAAAATTAATTGTCTTTTCAATGCATAGTGCAGGCATATCAGTTAATGCATGATCATTATTGATAAGTACATCCTGTTGCATATGCATGCATGAATAGAAGAATAGAATATCCTATGAATATAATAATTTCCGATTGCGTTTAGTTTTAACTTTTTTTTTTTAGTAAACTAAAGAGTATTTCTGGTGGTAACTGAAAATTAATTTTAATCGAGCATTGTGGAATCCTTTTTAGAGCATCTCTCTAAAATTTCCTTCATTCTTTTGCTTTTAATGGAGAATCGAAGAATTAGAAATAAGAGATACACAGACATATTTTGAGTTGTGTTGTGCTCATTGAGCTTCTTCCTAATTTTAATTTTATAGGTACGAACAAGATGGACTTAGTAGCCATCAGCTTTTTCCTCTGCGAGCAACAACGTGGACAGTAGATCTGAGCAACAAATGAGAACTCACCTTCAAAGAATTTGGACAAAGAGAGAGGTGTGCATATTCCAAACGGAGAGAGACAGAGAGGGGATGAGAGAGTAAAAATTAGGATTATAAAGGTACCGTTAAATTTAATTTTAATCTAATGGTTAGGAGATTGGTCGTAAAGATGGTAAACTTACCTATTATACTTACCACCTATTTTCCTTTACCACCTCTTATAACCATATCTTAACCGTTGATTTTTGCCAATCAACGGTTATCATTTATTACAAAATTATTAATTAATTAATAAATTTATTTTGCAAAAATCTTAACCGTTAATTGGCGGAAATCAACGGTTGAGATATGGTTGTAAGAGATTAATTGTAAACGAAAATAAGTTGTAAGTATAACCTTTCTCTTAATTTAATTATAATTTAATTAGTTTTGATGTATCTTTAATATAAAAAAGTATACCAGTGCTAAATAAAACCATACATATATATAAGTGTTAGAAGATTCGTAACAATTAAATCAAAATGTTGGTAAGTTGTGTGAACAATTGTATGCTATACATATTATAATAAAATCAGTCTAGCACATTTTACTTCATATGCACGCGTTCCGTGGGTTTTATAGAATTTGAAGGTACAGAATGAGTTTAAAATTAATTTGTATATATAATAAAGTTATATTATTTCTCAATTTAACTTTGCACTAACTATTTTTCTGTTGAAAAATACAAACAATTAATATTTTAGCATAATGTTTGTTTATAAAAAGAATATAGAGGGTTACAATAAAAATTCTAGAAGGCCAAAAATAAACTATGTAAAAAATTTATAAAGTCTTAAGAAAAATATTAAATGTAAGGCAAGACACTTTTTTATTTTGGATAAATCACATTTATTCTTCACAAGAGATAATTTTATTCAGGACGGATCCAAAATTAAGGCGTTAAACCCTTCCAAAACTCTTTGAGAGAATTTAACACATATTCCCCCATCTACTCAGCTCGCAACACACCCTTAAGGCCTTAACCTACCTTTCAAAATCTCATAAATGGTTTCTTTAAACATTTTTTTTATCTAACGATAATAAAATTGTAGTAAGAGTTGGTAACAAAAAACGATAATAAATATAATCTATTCCATGAAAAAATATCTATAATTTTAAAATCATCAATTCATCTTTATCATGGGTCATTACACTATTTTCTTCAAAATTAAAGTAACGGATGTTATATGCTAGTAAAAAAAAAAAATTATTTAAAAAGTTTGCAGAAAGGACGCAATGTCCCTTTTGTAGCAGTCACATTGGTTTTCAATAATTTGAATTGACAACTTATCTTGCGCATGCATAGAGTTTTGTTTTCATTCTAGCCAACTGACTAACCCAAAACAAAGTAAATAAAGAGCAATGCATATTCCAATTTTGCAGATATTGTATTGTTTTAAAAATAATATACAATTTATCTATAAAAAAACAAAGCAATATACTATTTACACAATTCTTTGGGCTAAACAACATTGTTTTATAATGATTAGCCATTGGGTACAAGTACTTCCATTAAAGTTTGTGATTTGTTTTCATCATTTAACATGACATAAAAAATTTCCTATCCACATAACATAATATTTAGGGGGGCTCGCACTTTTTGAACAAAAAAAAAAAAAAAATTAAGGCACGCAAAACGAATCTCTATAACATTATACAATTATTTTTCTACAACATAATTCTTATAAAACCCTTAGGGGGCATTTGGTACAAGAGAAATTTTTTTTAATCCGGGAAATAATTATTACTGGAATATAGTGCGAAGGACTTTTTGCCGGATAAGTTGCGAAAAGGTGTTTGGTTGAAAAAAAAATTGTTGGGAAAATTGAGTTAATTTTATAAATGCTATGTTTGATAAATTGTAAAATATTGATGAGAATGTTAAAGTAAATGTCAAAATTACCCTTACTTTCATACTCAGTGTTGCTCCATAATTCATGAAAACGTACAATCACAAACAAGGCTATATTGGTCTTTTTATTCGCAGTTCTATTTTCACAAGCTCAGCTAAATATGTATCTCATGTATTCGATAGTCATCAGCATTCCAGTGCCGTACAAATTTTTACAAACGGAAGAAAAAAGCTGGCAATATTTTATCTAGGAAAACTTGTGCTTTTTTGGCTACCAAACATGATATATAACCGCTCCCAACTTTACTTTCCCAGTTTTCAAATTAAAATCCGTGAACCAAACATCCCCTTAAAGTTTTGTTGAAAATATTTAAGCTAAAATGTTATCTAATTATAAATGTCCTGGCCATAAAATTCTAATTGTAAATACAAATATGACATAAAACTAAAACATTAGTCTTTCCATATATGCGAGCAATTAAGCATTGCGATCTAAAATATCAGTAATCATATCAAATAATGTTTCATTGGTAAAATTCACATATTGTTCAAGCTCATTACAACAAGCTATAGAGGACAGCGATGTGATGTGGCATGTCACCAGCCTGAAATCTTTGGCATGTTCTCCAAGCTCAAGTGAATTTTCTCACTTGCATTGGCCCATACCCTGTCATAACTCATAACTCTGGTTCTCACCACTCACTTGGCTTAATAATGCACAGAACCATGACAATCCACTACCAATGAGAAAATAATGAGTTTTCCTTTCAAGTCAAGATAAGTTTGACTAATTTAACTAGTAGCAGTTATATGTTATGATGAAAGTAGCTTTGTAAAGAACCAAATTAATGTTCAGATTTGAAATCGGGCTAAAATTGCGGCACTTGGTATGATTGCTTTGGCGAATATATATTGGATTGTTCATACAACTTCGGAATTACAGGTATTAAAATACCTGATAAAACGTCATTAGGTGAAAAACATATTAATTGATGTATATTATATTTTTCAAATATTTTTTTTAAAGAGTAGATAAGATATAGGCTCATCCATATATGATAAGGAACTTTATAATATTTAATTATCTATAAGTAGAGGGGAAACGATGATGATGATCAATATGATAATCACTAGGCAGTCGCGGAGCCAAGATTTAATTTTATCAGGGACCAAAAAATTTGACATATCAAAATATTTATCGTAATAACACAAATTTATTAGGAAATTTTTTTACCATGAATTCCAGCATACTTATCTAAATTATTTACTAAATAATGTCACACAACTTGTATTAGAAAATAATATAAACCGTTAAAAAGGCTCTCACCCAACACTTTAAGAATTTTTGTTGAAATGATTCTTTACATGATATCATAGCCTCGGTATCTTGGGTTTGATCCTCGCCGCCCATTTTCTTTGTGGAATTTCTTAGTATAGATATGTTGGCCCTGATGCATCATCCATCTTTCAAACTCAATTGGCTATCTTGTGAAAGGACGTGTTAGAGAATAGTATAAGTCATTGATGTAACTTCACCCAATATAACTTAAGTTTTTGGGTTAAAATGGTTTTTTTAAAAATTCATCCTCCATTTTGAATAAAATTGATGGCACACAACAAATAAACATATAATATTCAGGCACTATTCAGGCACGATGGTTGATGAAACCCAAAAAACAATAAAATTAAATATTTGTTGTGCATAGAAATCCAATTATTTAATAAACATAAGCTACAATTTTCTATCGAGAGATCAAAACTTTAAAACTCCCTTTTAAATCCTTCATCAAAGAATCAACATTCAACCAACTAGATAATAAAAAAAAAATTTAAAAATCAAAATTAAGAAGATATCAGCACAAACAGATGAAAGGGGTTAAGGAGAGTAACCACAATCTATGTTGCACAGATACTAACACGGGACACAGGACACGATACTATATGATCCGCCAACACATTAATTCTAAAAGATGTCATATTTTGACACGTTAGGACACGTTTTGATATTAAATAATATTTTTAATATAAATAACATAATTTATATTTAATACATATAACAGCCCATAATAAGTCATATAACCAATCAAATATTCAAATTCCATAATATAAATATAAATCAAATATATTTTTCATACCTTTTCAATTATTTATATCAAATTCCATAACAGAAAAAATTAATTTATAAATTATTTTTTCATGTTTTGTTAATAAAATAAAATTTAGACCTACAAAAAAATGTGTTGAATACGTGTCTAGTCAGATCAATTTATATCGGTGTAAGAATAAAAAAAATCTTATAATTGATCTTAATTATAGATCTGTTTCATATCTAATAAATTACAACTATTGAATATGAATAAGATCAATGATTAAAATTGACAGTATAATTTATATCAATATAAAATAATCATATTCCACATCGTGGTATATATATATATATATATATATATATATATATATATATATATATATATATATATATGTGTGTGTGTGAAAAGTATTTCTCGAGTAACTAGAGATAAAGTTATTCCCAGTGAACCTAAAACGACGTTATTTTGGGATTATAAGATTAAAAAATCATAATGATCAAGACTAATATAACCCTACAATAAATTATAATTACAAAAATACCTTGATTTCCACCACAAAATGACGTCGTTTTGTGCTCACCGGAGATAACTTAACTCTATTGACTGGAGAAATATTTTACCCCATATATATATATATATATATATATATATATATATATATATATATATTGATAAAAATTTATAAAGCCACTTTAGATAATGTTATATACAGCCTATGTAGCACCGATACCGACACGACACTCCGACACGTTAATTCTAAAAAATGTTAGATTTCAACACGTTAGGACACGTTTTGATATTAAATAATATTTTTAATTTATGTAGTATATTTTATATTTTATATTCAATAATTTAACAAAAAAATGAATATAAACTTATAATATTCATAAATTTTGCAAAAAAAACATAAGATATACCAAATATTTATATTAAACTCAATAAAATGGTGATTGTAATCCAACGAATTTAATATTTGGAACTAAAAACTCAACGCAACGCAACCTTTGAACTTTTCTTGAATTTCTATAATGCGTGTTGAAGTGTCGGGGAGTGTCAGAGTGTCCGAGAGTGTCGCGAAGTGTCGGACACGACACGTCAGGATTTTTGATGTGTCGGTGCTTCATAGTCTACAGCTACCCCAAAAAGTACGTCGTTTTGATTAATGAAGGGTGTTTATGTAATTTTAGGTGAATTAATGAAGGGTGTTTCTGTGATTTTATTTAATTTTTTATAATATGCGTTTTACTGAAACACCCTTCATTAATTCATCTAAAATTACATATCTTTCGTTAATCAAAACAACGTAATTATTGGGGTAGTTGTAGATAACCTTATCTAAAGTGGTTGTAGAAATGTTTACCCCATATATATATATGGGTTTGATGTTTGTCATTTTAGGAAAGAGATAGACACAAAAAAATAAAAATTATGGGAGAGAGAAAGTTGGTGGTTTTTTTTAATTTAAATTTTGAATAAAAATATTTATTTTGTGTCTATCTTTTACTTAAAATGACATAACTTTAAATGACAAACACTTTTTCATATATACACTTTTTCATTGGTGCAGTCACATATATATATATATATATATATATATATATAGCATATTTAATGTTTTATAAATGAAATTAATTATTATTTTTATTTTAACCCTGGAAAGCTAAACCCTATATATATATATATATATATATATATATATATATATATATATATATATATATATATATTAAACGTAAAATGTCCAAATAAGATAGAATATACGTGAAAGTATATTATTATTGATACTAAACGTATCTTACATTATTTCTGTCCTATTCATACCAGTACGATTTCTGCACTTTCCAACTTTATCCTAAATTCTTTCAATTTAACAATACCTAAAATAAGGAATGCTGAAATCACAAAGTGTTTTTATTTGACAACACTGAAAAAAGAGTTTTATTTTTTAATTATCATTTTCTCGCATATAAATCTTCATCATATTTCGTGCTAAGGATGAAAAGGTAGTGAAAGATAGACAAAAAAACCAACTGTCGTGAGAAATTTTAAGAATGAGAATGCATATGCAAACAATTTTATCCTAATTCGTATGGTGTGAATGTGTGATTAATGTTATTAACATAATTTTTAAAAAAATAATGTTATATAAATCAATAAATATTAACAATGTAATAAATGAAACTTTCATTCAAATGTCATTATTGATCTTTAGATACACTAAATAAATATTATTAATTATTTACTCTTCAAACCATAGCGGAGAGTGAAGACAAAAGATATTAAAATACAATAATCTTGACTCTGTAGGATGTAGGAGAAGTAGGAGTGTACCTCCGGGAATCTTTTTCCTTAACAAACAAAATCTTCATATTGAAGATAAGATAATGACTTAAGACACCGAACTATAAAATGGAATGTTATTTTACCTATCTCTTTTATTGTCTATATTCATTTATTACTCTAAAATATCTTTAGATCAAAATCTTAATTAATCTTTATGTTTCTCTCTCTTCTTGAGATCCTGATCTGATGATATAGGAGAGTGGTAGGTAAAGGTAGGAAGAATAAATGGTACGCAGAATAACTTATATCTTATAAAATTATTAATATAGTTTTATTAGATAAATATAAAATCATTAATATGACATTATTTTAAAGCTTAAGTTTTTGAATTGAAATGATTGTTTTATATAATATAAGAGCTACATAACTAAATGGTCATGAATTCGATCCTCACGGCTCCCATTCTATTAATAAAATTAATTAAATATTATGGAATTTATTAATATAGATAGGTTATGCCTAATACATTATCTACCATTCAAGTTTAATGGACTCTCATGTTATGGGACAACTAGTGGCGGACCAACATGGAGGGCTAGGGATGGCCCCCGTCCCCCCCTAAAACTCTGAGAATTTTTTTTTATATGGATGCCTGGGTGAATTATTGAGGACAGGATAAGCACAAGTAATGTGGACTATAGAAATTGCTAACCAGTGCATTGATAGTGGCAATTAGAGAAGTTCACGATGCTTCGCTATAAAGTAAATGAGAAGCCACATGGATAAAAAAGATTTTGAAAACATAAACCAAACAATTAAAACAATAATTGATAAATAATTAAATAAGATATCGAAGTAGAAACATTTCCACATAAACTGGTTGAATGGTTCAAATTAAAAAATTTAACTGTGTAAAATAAGACAAAAATATAAAAATATAACCATTTTATCTTATTAAAAAATAAAACCATTTAGATCTATGTGATATAAAGCAGAATATGAATTGACAAAAATATAATATATAATGAGGCAAAAAATCATGATACATTTTTATAATACCGTACCTTCGTTCAAAATATATTTTTAAAAATCATATTTGGTTTATATTGTATAGTAAGTATTTTTATTTATGATATAATATTTTTCTTTTCGCCTCCGTCATATTAATTTCTGGGTCCGCCACCGGGGACAACCAGACCTATTAGAAAAATATAAAATCATTAATTTTAACTTAACTAATAATTTAAATTTTTGGGTTGAAATAATTCTTTACGATCGACTAAAGACCTATAACTTGTTTGTTTTTAATAAGAGGATATTTTTTGAGATCAAAATCTATTCTTTTTCTAAATATACTAAACCAGATATGTTCCGTGATAAGATCATAATGGATAGCCTGGGCTATATCCACCCGTATCCTTGAAAAAGTTAATCTCAAATTATTAGGTGAAGAGATAAGATAGGATAGGATCTAAGCTAACAAGATACAAACCAATACTTGACATTGAGTTCGGTTATCAAACACAGAATAAGGATGTGTCAATTTTAAATGTTTGTTGATATAATTGAACTTTAAAAAATAAAATAAAAATAAAAATAAAAACTATCATGTCTATCTATTTTGTTGTGCTTCAGAATTTACACATTATAAGCATATTATAAGGGTGAGGGAAATAAAGAGGAGGGGAAAAAGGTATGTATTTATTTATACTATCCTAGCTTGGTAAGTATATCATCGGAACAGGTTTTTACAACTAGACCGATCATGTGATTTTTCTCTACATAGTCTAAAATTATTTTGGGTCAGAACATCTTGTAGTTGAGCCACTTTATTTCATTGGTCTTCAATAAAATGAGATGGGAGTGTACCTGCAAGACACTCCGACGCTCAAGTCAGATATGACTCAAGCAGGTTTAATTATGTAGGAAAAGATAATGTACCTTGTGATTAATACATATGTGTTTATAGTAAAGTGATGAGCAGCTTGGGGGAGATGTTACTTAGTGATCAGGTTTGCTTTGTCTTGGAGGCAAAGTAATAGAGCTGCCATGTTTAATGCTGAGGAGCTTGATGAGATAAAGCCTATGATGCACGGACATGGACACAGGATAGGGACACGACACGACATGCCGATACGTTAATTCTAAGAAATGTCATATTTTGACACGTTGAGACACGTTTTGATATTAAATAAAATTTTAATATATATAATTAATTTATATTTAATACATATAAGAGTCCATAATAAGTCATATAACCAATCAAATATTTAAATTTCATAACATAAATATAAATATAAATAATTTTTCGTATTTTGTTAATTTTCCATGTCAAGTTTCATAACAGACAAAATTTAATTTATAAATTATTTTTTTTATATTTAGTTAACAAAATAAAATTAAAGTTTAAAAAAAAATGTGCCCGAAAAACGTATCCGAGCATTGACCACGTGTCGAAAAAAGTTAACTGCGTGTCGGAAAAACGTGTCAGAACCCGTCGGAGAGTTGACCGTGTGTTCCCAAATATTGACCACGTGTCGGACGCGTGTCCGACACGCAAAGTTTTAAAAAACTTTTGTGTCCGTGCTTTAGAGGATAAGGCCATTAATATTGTGCACAGCTTGATGGCTGTCATGAGCTTGCTGTTATAGAGGTATCTTTGCTGTCATAAATATTGTGCAGTTTGGAGATATGGGCTTTGTAGCCTTCATTGACTATGAGCTGAGCTTTCTTAGTTGTAAAGGCTTTTAGTTTGGGCATTGTATTTTGATAATATATATCCTGATGAGTACATAATAGAGGAATTAAAAATGTTTTACATTACTTCTTATGGTATCTTCAAACACACGGTAGGTAACCTTTTTTCTTCTTAAAAAACAAAGAAAGATTAAGATTTAAGTGATATTTTTTCCCATCAAGCTAGTGCATCCATGGATTTTATATACTTGATTAGTTGGGTTGGTTCTAATTAATATATGTCTGAAATGAATGATGTAGGGAACTGAAAACAAAGTGGAAGTTCAAGAACCCATCATCAAATGTTTGAAAGAATTAATTACAAAGGGGAATAAGAACACGTGACTTAGATATTATTCAAAAAGATTATATTAGATGTAGACATAATTTAAAATACTCATTAGTGTAATATTAGATGTAGACATAAAGGTGAGATTGCAAATTAAATGGCGCCACAAATAATAAAAAAATATAACTTGATAACAAATGCCTTTAAATCTTAAAAAATAAAAAAGAATGTTAAATATCAAGATACAAGAGGAATTGATAGTAATCCTTGTTGTGTTAAACTACACAACATTGGTTCTATTATATAGCAAACCAATTGAAGAATACAATGAGACACACACAATGTGGGACTAACACTCTTAACACAATGAGACACACACAATGTGGGACTAACACTCTTAACACTCCCCCTCAAGCTGTAGCATATAGATCATATGCTACAAGCTTGATACATAAATAATACTCCTATTAGGAACCAAAAGCAACAGTGCTACATCAACAAAATGAAATGACCAAGTAACATAACATCAAAATAAATCTCCTATATGAGAAACCAAAAATCAACAATGTGCTAAAAATGGCGTCGGAATGAACATCAACATGGAAGATGCCGGAATGATCATCGGCAAAGACAACTGTGCTGGAATGACCATCAGCAACATGGAAAGTGCTCCCCCTCAAGAGGAACTTCGTGAGCCGGAATTATCATCGGCAAAGACAACTGTGCTGGAATGACCATCAGCAACATGGAAAGTGCTCCCCCTCAAGATATCGGAGCCGGAATTATTATATATATGGAATGACCATCAACAACATGGAAAGTGCTCCCCCTCAAGAGGAACTTCGGAGCCGGAATTATCATCGGCAAAGACAACTGTGCTGGAATGACCATCAGCAACATGGAAAGTGCTCCCCCTCAAGAGGAACTTCGGAGCCGGAATTATCATCGGCAAAGACAACTGTGCTGGAATGACCATCAGCAACATGGAAAGTGCTCCCCCTCGAGGAACTTCGGAGCCGGAATTATCATCGGTAAAGACAACTGTGCTGGAATGACCATCAGCAACATGGAAAGTGCTCCCCCTCAAGAGGAACTTCGGAGCCGGAATTATCATCGGCAAAGACAACTGTGCTGGAATGACCATCAGCAACATGGAAAGTGCTCCCCCTCAAGAGGAACTTCGGAGCCGGAATTATCATCGGCAAAGACAACTGTGCTGGAATGACCATCAGCAACATGGAAGGTGCTCCCCCTCAAGAGGACGATGAATAGAATAAATAGTCCATCTTGGGAAGAAAGAAGATAAAAAAAACTTCACATAATCGGAAAAGTCGCCGGAGACGGCGGTGGGTCATCGGAGACGCTAGTGGGTCGTCAGAAAAGTCGCCAGAAAGTCATCAAAAAAGTCAACGGAGACGGCAGTCAACGGTGGTCGATCAATGGTGGTCAACCCAACAGCTTCCCAAGGATCATTCTTTTCTGATGTGACAGATCAGTCTAAGCTGCAGTCACAGAGCATACTAAGAAAAACCCGAAAAAGAAATAACAACGAGAATCCCTCAAGGAGGGTGATATCTCTCTATAACCATATTGAAATTATGGAAAAGTGAACTAAGTTAAGCGGATTAAGATTCCTCTTGTTAGGCTCTAGATACCATGTTAAATATCAAGATACAAGAGGAATTGATAGTAATCCTTGTTGTGTTAAACTACACAACATTGGTTCTATTATATAGCAAACCAATTGAAGAATACAATGAGACACACACAATGTGGGACTAACACTCTTAACACAATGAGACACACACAATGTGGGACTAACACTCTTAACAAAGAAAATAAAAGACTGCTTAATATACCTTTTCTCCTCTTACTTGAAAGACTTTTTAATTCATTTTTGTATGCTTACGCAGTTATGCTTAGTGTTTGCGCTTGATGTGTGTCTATATATATATATATATATGAATTTATTTATTTTTTTGAAATATTTCAATCAATTTATCGTTTCGTGATTAATCTGATCCGGGACAGGTCCAGGATTAAAACTTTAAACTCTTCTCAAATATAATATATGGAAGATTAAATACATGCTCTCTCACCCCATCTGCTTAATTCTCATACGCCAATAGAGCCACCATTTAATTAAATATATGAAATGTTTGTTTCCGTTAAATCAAACCCTTGAATTTGGATTACAATAAAAGAAGAAGAAGAAAGAAACTCAAAAATAGTGGTTAATACTAGTAGACAAGTTGATTAGTCACATAATTAATTTTTCGCAACTTAACCTCGTCATTGAAGAAAATAAATGGCCCTATATCCTACAGCTTGCGATTTGAATTAGTGGAAGAAATGTGATTTTTCTGCACCAACAGATTCCAGCGCAAGATGTAAAATTTTAGTCTCAATATTTCTCAAAACAAAATGTTTTCTTATTTCCTAATTAATTGTTTCTAGTAAGAAAAGAATTTCATTTACCAGAAATTAATATCTGACTATGGTTATTGTATTTGATTCCAGTTTGCATACAAGTATGGAAAATTTATATTTATAAGTTTTTTATTTATAAATTTTTATAAATTACACTATGTATTAGGGGTAATATATTCTAGCATATAGTGTACTATTCATAATATATAGTGTAGTTTGTAAAAAAAAATTTAAACCTTATATATTAAGGATAGAATCCGTTTACAAATTTTTTTTACAAATTACACTAAGTACGACCGGTCGTACATTATAAGATTAAAATATGATCGGCCATACTTATTGTAATTTGTAAGAGGTTATAAACAAAAAAAAATTGTAAATATAATTTACCAACATATTATTTAACAAATTTAAATGTAGAAGTATGAACATAGTTGTGGGCTTCTAGTTGCAAATTGCCATGGTGGACAAGACTTGAAAGAGTGGAACTAAACTTTAATTTGTCAGGCTCAACTAGTTGATCACCACTTTGAGACCCTCAGGTACTTTCACTTTCATACATATCATGTCATATCAATGTTTACATCTAAACGTGCCGTCAAGTTTGGGCCCTATAAAGGGGTGTCACGGGCCCCATTTACCAAAACAATTTCAATTACAATTCGTCTAGAAAGAGACAAAGCACAATTAGACGGTCCCCTCCATCTGTTTCTTTAATATTTTTGGCAAGGCCTTCTGTTCTTTTGTTCCATTCCAATCTCAAATTATTCATAGACTAAGTGCAATGAAATTTTTTGAGAACTATTAACGAGAAATTATTACGTACTTTAAGAGTATAATATAAAATTTCTATCACCCCATTTATATTTTTTGTTTTTAATTTTAATCTTAATTAATGATCAATCTATTCCTTATTTTTTCTTAAAAGCAAATCAAATTAGCGTTGAAAATTGACGATCACACAAATCGCAAACGAAGAGAGAATAGATACAGAGATTTATTTTAGTTTACCCAATTTAGATCACGTCCAAGTTGTCTTATCTGTATTATATTCACCCCACCGTCACTCGTTATTATAAGTCACCCGGATTACAAGAAAAATATAAATAGGATTAGAAAATCCTAACAACAGTTATTCATGGGCTTGAGCCCAAACTGCTAAGAAAATTACAATAAATTAGAGCCCCACAATAGTACCTAGCCTCTGCAAACCTGGAGGCGCTGCTCCCGGACCCCGCCCGCTCACTTGGGAGCAGGACTCCAGTTGCTTTTTTACTGACCTCGACAACTAGGATCCCAGCATCCGAAGTATAACTCATACCTAACAATTAGAATTGAACATTAAAGGCATAAAGGGCCTTAAGCCAAACCAAACACTTGTTGCATTCATTTTTATTTTTATTTTAGGAAAACTCCTGAGAGATTCCTTAGACTTCTTTTAATTGGCTGATGCATGCAGACATCATTAGATGAGTTAATTCACCATTCACAATGATTTGAGTAAACATGAACTAACAACCAAAGTTGGGTGCTGCAATAAGTTTGTTCATTATTCGGCAAGGAAATGGAATGGTGACATATTATAGACACGATGCAAATTTAGACCGTAAAAAACGAGAATGATTAAATTCATTTCATCTCTTTCCATTAAGGCTTCCATGTTTAATTAAGTCAACTGAATCCAATAATTCTTGCCGCCAAAAAATTGAGTTGGAGGTCAACCCTTGCCTTGATTCTTCACAATATATTACAAATTCATACGTTGTTGGTTAAACCCACGATTTTTCAGTGAAAAATGACTAAACCATGATTCACATTCCACACCCTTGGCCAAAAGAAATAAACACATGTTCCCGACCCACATAGGTGGTGAGGGCAAAGTGTTAATAATTTCCACCAAAAGTTTAGAAACAAACTGACATTATGTACATTCTTTGTCTGCTTCTGAGAGACCCAATGCAGCTGCCAAATGGTGCGACCAGAAGCTACCACATGTAATGACACCATTCGATCATAGTGTATTATGCCATGAAATGGACATATAAAACGAGTTTTGTTGTGTTACGTTAGTACAGTTGTACTATAGTACAATAGTACTAGCTAGCTAGCACCAATTAAGCTAGAATAAAATAAAGGCTTGTTTTATTTTCTTTTAGGTATGTTCCTAGAGAGTTCCTTTTTTCACGAATTTCCATTTTTCCTAATGTGGGAATTTAAGGTTATGGTATCCTCCTTTTTGAACCTTCTTGAGCTGAAACTTGTTGCTTCCTACCTCATTGCTCAAAGAGAATGACAAAAAAAAAAAAAAAAAAAAAAGAGGCATATACATTTCTCTGAATCACCTTTTAAAAAGACAAGTGTGGATGAAATTCCTTGCAGCTTTTTCCCGCGTTTACTTTACAGCCCAACTTCATATTCCTCATGGCAACGGCTTTGATTTCAGAGTTGACAAAAACCCATACATAATGTTAATTTTGATTTATATTATATGAAGATTAAGATATGCTCGTGACCATTTATAACGGTATCATTCATTAATTGGTTCATTGTTCCATACAACCAATATAATATAAGGTTTTACTTTTATGCTGCAATTAACTTATTTCCCTAATCCATAAAAGTTAACAACATTGAGAAAAATACATCTTTCTATGGGTTGACATTCTTCGTTTTAGCTGAATACCAATTTCTATTCTTACCAAATACACTTTTTATTAGTGGGAATTTAATTTAATCCAACATTCAGTAGCTAAAGGTTCAAAATTCAACCCGGTGGAGAGAGAAAATTAGGGTTTTACTTTGGGGATTTTTGCAATTGCCGTAACTAACATTTATTCTTAACTTTATGCTTTCAGTTTGAGAAACGGACAAAAATCAGGTTGACACATTTTAAACTATTGTTTCTCAAACCCATTTTGCGAATGTGGAGGAATAGGGCTCACCACATTGAAAGAGAATTGGAACATAGAATATTCTCATCGAATTGGAACATAGAATCAATCTTTTTCTTATTTCATTTTACAGCTAATACTATAAATTAAAATTAATGTTTTATTTTTTTCACTCTTATTATATTTAGAAGAAAATCTTGACTAGTGCTATAACTAGCTTGATTACATTCAATGATGCATGCTTTATTTTATTTAAGGCTTCAAAAGGGGATTAAAGGGTCTCATCTTGTATTTTATAATTACAAACTCTTCATTTAACATATTTCTTTACTTATAGCAAATATTTTTATATAGTCCTACATTAAGTAATTAAATCTCAAGATTCATGAAGATCTTTCGATCTAAAACCAGCTAATTATTACCGGCTTTTAAGTAGAAACCAGAAGATCCCATTAGGAATCTGAAAAGGACTCCATACAATTATATAACTTGACAATGTATTTGTCACTGCAGCTTCAATGTTTTGTCGGCATTTTTAGTTTTTAGTTTTTAATTTTTGTCTCTGTTCTCTACTAAGTTCTGCCATAGCTAACCATGCCAAGGGACTATTAAAAGACAAATTACACACACACACAAAAGACAAATTGTACAAAAATTAAGGTAGATAGCTGATGTAACGGCTGACAACTTGGTTATCTAAATATCTACTGTGATCACACATTAACAGAAATTAATATGTGTGATTTTAGTTCCCCTCCTCTTGGTAATTTGCCATTATATCCAGCAGATTTTTCTTTGGTCTGTAATTTACGTAGAGTTGTTCTGATTTGAGTACCGATTAATTTTTTTTTTTTCAACCAGCACATTTTTTCCTCTCTATCGGGTGTTTACCAAGAAAAGACAAATTGTACAAAAATTAAGGTGGGAGTTACAGCTGATGCTGAAGAAGTATTTTGACGTAGGAGTATTTTTTTATTTAGGGATTATTATATTATTTTGGTAATTTAAAGAGCTTTTCTTTTATAAATTTCCTTTTTGATAATTTTTTTTGCCTTTATGAAGATATTATTATATCAAGGTTTCTGTTTGATTTTATTATATTAGAATTTAATATTTTGTGAAACTAATATTATATTAAAATTTTGTATTTAATTAGAATATATATCTAGTATTTTAATTATGTTTAGGTTATAAATACGCTTTAAGTACTTTATATTATTCAGATTTAACATTGATTAACAAAATTATTAAGTTTGAATCCCAAGAATGAAAATAATAAAAATAATAAGATGAAATTATTTGATTAAAATTATGTAAATATAAAATAATATACTTGTGTATGAAATTTTTGTTTCATTAAAAAAAATGGTTTGTCTCAACACCCGTGCTACTTTTATGAAATTTTACCACTCAATTTCTTCGCCGGCAAGAAGGCGAAAATTAAATGCTCGACATCATGAGCTCATTGTTCCTTAAAAAATTATAATCAGTATTAATGTGTCTTTGGTTGGTACGAAATCAAGAAAATTAGAAGCATATTCACTTATTTATAAAGTAACCAAACTTGTGTCAAATATTAATGGGAAAAATGTTTATCCTTTTAAATGACATAATTTATATCTTTTCACTCTCACAAAGAGATGAGACCCATACTTTTATATTTTTTTGTCGACTCTTTCCTCATTTATCTATCTCTTTCTTTCACTTAAAATAACATAATTTTACATCTTTAAAATAATACACATTTTTTCCCAATATTAATCTTTCAGTTTTCTACTGCTGACAATTCATCGAGTAATGGCAATGAATACTGGCTGTCCTTGTCAACAATATACTTTTTTGGTGGTTCAACAGTATTCTTTTTTTCTTTTTTGGTAAGCTGGTTAGAGTATACTTTTAAGCAGACAGATCTTCTTTCTACCAAAATTTTCTATTATCAACTTATTATCTATCTAATAATTATTGGATCAATATTTTTTCTTTTTTCAAAAACTTTTTAACATTCTCTCTCTTTAATTCAATGGTGATTAGATAAGTAATAAGTTAGTAATAGAAAATTTTAGTAATAAGAATATCCTCCTCAACTTCTAATAAGATGAAGGGTAAATTTTATCAATTATTTGATTGTATATACACATGGAAAAATATTGAGCAAAGAAATTGAGTATGAATTCAAACATAAATGTAATTTGTGATTTAAAATAAAGTACAGTGCCCTTGTAATATCTTTTTAGTACATGCTTATTTATTTTATTAATCTTTCCTAGTTTTGCTGCATAAATTTAAACTTAAATGAAGTTCATGAGTTAAAATGAAGTAGAAACCATTTTAGTAATTACTTATACATGTTTAATTATATAAATTTTTAAAAAATTAATCTTACTTTATAATTGTTATATAATTATTCAATTATGTATTATTATATTATTAGTATTGCTTGATTTTATAAATCTTATGTATAGTTATGCACTTGCTTTTAGAAGTAAGTGTTGTGTGTATATTTTAAAGGTTTAGTAGATTTTTATAAGGGTTTATCATCTATAATTTAATATGACCATAAAAAATTTCCCACACTCACACTATTTTGTGGGGCCCACAGCAAAAAAAAAACTCTGACACGCAAAACGAATCTCTATAACATAACACAAATAATCTTTCTATAACATAACTTTTATAAAACTCTTTTTATAAAATACAAATTTTATCAATTTAATCTTTTAATTATCTAATATTACCCATGGATATATAATATTATAGTTGATATTTACTTGATCTGTTCGAATGTGTGGGAAAGTAATAAGAAAGTAGCATAAATTAAAACTCAACAATAGAGTCTCTGTGTAGAGGTTATTTTGTGTGAACCGAGACCACCATTTTTAGGTAAATAGGAGGGTAAAATGGGAAAAGTGAGAAAATAATAAGGATAAAAAAGGAAAGAGAAAATTAATATTGTGAGATGGAGCAAAAAAAATTCAGTGGTCCTCAAATATATTAAAATTTTCCCTCTGTGTAGGTCTTAGGCTAACGTTGAGAATCAATGTGCAGTAAATGGCATGATGGCTCTGACGCTGAAATTTAGCATAGTAATAACAATAGTTGTTAGAAAGAATATATTTAGGATATTTTTATTATTTGTAAAGATCTATTTTCTTATTTCATTAGAATTTAGGTTAGATATAGGCTAAGTCCATTAATATTTTTTTATATATTGTACTCTCTTAAATCAATTCAATATACAGATTTATTTCAAAGTTCCTCTCGTCTCTTGTTATTTTACATGGTATGTAGAGCCTAACGAGAGGAATCCTTGTCCGTCTTTACTTACTCTTTTTCATAATTTTAATATGGCAGTAAAGAGATATCACCCTCCGCAAGGGATTGGCTTTCCCATCTGTTCCCTTCCTATCTTTCTCTTTCTACTTCTCTTAGTTTCTTCTTCTTTGTCCTGTCTTCCATCGAAGACCCAACCACCATAAACAACCAGTCCATCGCCAAAATTTTGTCCAACAACTTTTTGGCCGCCAACCACCACCGTTCAGATCGTCTTCCCCGTGCGCTCACCGTCTTTCAAGCCGCGTCTCTTTCCTCTGGCCGAATCTTGTTTCTTTCGGCTATGTTTTCTTCTTCTTTGGTGATTTATTGTTTTTATTTTGATTTTCTTTTATGGCTTGTATTTGGCTAATTTTTTTTCCAGATATGCTTTTGGTGTTATTCAAGTCTGATTTGACTTATATTTGATTTACTTTTGCCATTATTTGGCTTTATTTTGGCCTCCCATTCAGGGGGAGCATTTATCTTTGTTGTTGCCTGGTCCGCGGATTATTCCAGTTACACTGGCTCCGTCGGCTTGTATTCCAGTTGCAACAATGTCTTTTTCCCATTATTTATGTTATTGCCTGGTCCGCGGATTATTCCAGTTACACTGACTTCGTCGGCTTGTATTCCAGTTGCAACAAAAAATTTTTCCCATTATCTCTGTTGTTGCATGGTCCGCGGATTATTCCAGTTACACTTGGCTCCATTGGCTTGTATTCCGGTCTCCAAAGCACAAACACGCATTTTTTAAAAAAAATTGCGTGTCGGACACGTGTCCGACTTGGACACGTTTCGACACGCTCGGACACGCGGTTAACATTTGGGGACACATGGTCAACTCTCCGACACGTTTTTCCAACACGCAGTCAAATTTTTCCGACACGTGGTCAACGCTAGGACATGTGCTCGGACACTTTTTTTTTAATCTTAATTTTATTTTATTAAATAAATATAAAAAAGTAATTTATAAATTAATTTTTTTCTATTATGAAATTTGACAAGAAAAATTAACAAAGTACGAAAAATTATTTTTATTTTTATTTATGTTATGAAATTTAAAAATTTGATTGGTTATATGACTTATTATATACTTTTATATGTATTAAATATAAATTATATTATATATATTAAATTTTTTATTTAATATCAAAACGTGTCCCAACGTGTCGAAATATGACATTTTATAGAATTAACGTGTCGGCGTGTCGTGTCGTGTCAGTGTCCGTGCATCATAGATTCCAGTTGCAAAAATGTCTTTCTCAGCCTTTTAGGCTGATGTCTTTTCCAGCTCTTCAGACTGATGTTCGTTCCAGTTGATTTGCTGTTGATTTCTCCGACTTATATTCCAAGAAGCTTCGTTTTATTTTTCTTTCTTCCCAAGATGAAGTTTTCCTCCATCTTGAGGGGGAGTATTTGAGATATAGATAATATTTTATTTTAATTTATTATATTTGTTATTTTTCTTTAGGGTGAGTTGTAGAGTTGTTACAACCCCCACTTATTTATTTTATGTTTATTGGTATTTCTTGTTCAAGATTAGGAAATCCTATTTTGATTTAAAAACTAATAACACTCCTGAGATAATTATTAATAAGATAATTTGAACAACTAAGAAAAGGGTATACTAATTTAATAACAAACACCTAGGATAAGGGAATAATGGTGAATATCAATTGCTACATAAGAGTAAGTTAAAAAATTTGCTCCCTGAATAATTGTAACTTCTGATCTTGTGGTAAGCTCTTGATGTAATAATTTATTGTTAGAACTTAGAATTGTTAGAGGAATAATTCTAAACCATTAAATGTTAAAAAATCAAATTAAATTAAAATATAAAATTAAATGACTTGTTAAGATCATAAGTATTGCTCTCCATCTTAATTCTTGGTTTAATTTTTATCTAATTCCTCATATAATTAATAAATTAAAAATAATTAAATATAAATGGAATAAATTATTAATAGTGAGTGTCAAACTTAGGTATAAGTTTATATTATATATATATATATATATATATATTAGTATTATATCACTTTATAAAATATGTTAACAATTAAGTTTTTAATCATAAAAAATAGTATACAAATGTCCTTCTTGTAACACGAGTATGTTAACGAGACTCTGTGAGCCTGATTAGCGGTGCGGTTCGGTGCGGTGCTTGCCTTTCCCACTCCCGATCTTTCTCTTCCATTCTTGAATTTTTTATTCAACTGATGTGGTTTATTTTTGAATTTACCAAAATGATATTACTTTAAACAAATTATCAGATTAGAGTTAGTCATAAATGAAAAAACATAAATCGTTTTAATAAGTAATACTTTCAAAACACGAGTTCACGTTTTTTATCGTACCGACTACAAATATGATTTTTGTAATATATTTTACGTTATTATATTTTAAAATAATTTTAAATATTTTCGTATAAAAAATACGACTCACATAAGTAGTATTTCCTATATACTTTTATTTTTATTTTGTCAAAAGTAGGTTCTCAAATACAATTTATTTTTTAAACAAAATAAAAATAATATGCCGTATATAAGAATACAGCTTACTATTTTTTATTATATTTTTTAACAATAAATCATTTCTCAAATACGACTTACTTTTAAAAATTTTAATATATATAGGTGCTTCTGTAAATGATATTTACCCAAAACTCCATAGTTCCTATAGAACATGATACAGGCGATTCTGGTACTTAGCAACAACAGGATTGCATGCTTGTGATTTAAATAATGATAATTAAAACCTAATATATTAAATTCCTGAGTTTCGGTCATCATCCGATTTATGCATAGTGATTCAAGGACAAGACGTTGATGTTGTATTTTTTTATAAAATAAAAAATAGTAAGTTGTATATAGGAAATACTACTTACTATTTTGTACTTTTTTAAAAAAAAGGTAAGTGGTATTTTAAAAATGACTTTTTTTTAAAAAAAAAAAGTAGTGATACATTAGAATTATGATTATTGAAATTTTATTTGATTATATGACTTATTTATTAAAAAATATTTAAAATTATCTTTAATGTAGTTAGTCTTACATAACATATCTGACTTACCAGTAAAAATTGAATTCATCTTCTAAAAGTACCTTAAATGAATTGTTTTTCACATTTACAACTTATTTTCCCATGAAAATTTCTTTTTAAAATAAATAAATAAATATGTACCATTCTAATATGGTAAAAAAACCCACCATTTCCGAAAGTCCTATGTGAACACCCTAACAACTTATGTAAATGCTCCACTAAATATATTTTGGCAATGGGAGAAATAATTTATCTATCGCAGATTCATATTTACTAAGATATAATGTTGGATCATGTTAATTTTTGTGTGTATGCAATAGATGTTTCCTGTCTAGCCGTTGCTGTAAAAAAATTGAATCCATATTTTTTTAGGGTGGGACAAAAATATTTAACTAATATTAGAGGGAAACGATATTATAATAATCAAGTTGTGTTACTGTCAATTATTACTAATCAATATCACCGTTAGATCGATTATGTTGATCTAACGGTTATATTTATTTATATCTTTGTATGCTCATGATTTCCCAAATTTAATATTTTATATTTATTTGTACCTTTGTATGGTTATGATTTCCCATATTTAATGCTTTGATTTTAAATATGAGGAATTATTATGGAAAAACATAACCATACAAAGATGGAAATAAATATAATTGTTGAATCAACATAATCGATCTAACGGTGATATTGATTGATAGTAACATAATTGTTACACTATCTTTCGCCAATATTAAATTAGAATTTTATAATTTGATTATTACGATATCATTCCCCAATATTAAATATGACCAGGATTAATCTCCTAAATATATCAAAGAATTAAAATTTGTAAAAATACTCGTGACCACCGACTCGCTAGCCTAAAAATAACAATTAGGATAACTATATTAAAAAAATAAAAAATAATGCCTAGAGAAAACTAATATAAACAAAAATTGATGATGGGTTTATTCGAAAAAGCATCATCATCTCATTGTCAGCGCGTGGGCATGGACAGAGATGAATCTAGGGCTATAGTGCTCCAATGTTTGCACTCATTGGCCAGTGATGACTGTTGACTGAAAGGTGATGATCACTGTTCACATCCAAAGCCACAACCCCACCAACTTGTCCACGGTCCACACTCATTGGCTCGGTGCAATTCATCTCTATTCTGTGCTACAATTTGCAAATATAATAGCAAAAAATGTTTATATTTTTAAATGACTCAACTTATATCTTTTATCTATTATAAAGAGGTGATATTCACATCTCTATTTTTTTTTATCAACCTTCTTTCCTCATTTATCTATCTATTTTTCTCACTTAAAATAACACAACTTTTCATTCTTTAAAAAACACACACTTTAGTTATTATACTCTTGGAAATTTTATCTTTTTATTAAAATAAACTTTTCTTTTTCTTTATTGAGTATGACAAGAGACATGGGGTCACTGCATTATAAAAATGATGGTGTCCTTTTCCTACTTTTGTCTTTATTAAGTATTTTCTTTTATCACTTTTCCTAAAATTTATATAAATTCTTCTTTCTTGATGGTCTTAGAATCATCAAAGCCCCATAACTCAAACCCCTTCCCAACAATTCTCTCTCTCTCTCTCTCTCTCTCTTTCTCTGTCTTTTTATTTTGCTTCTGTTTGTTCTAGTGCAAGTGTGCTTTGTCTTGTTCTGTTTTTTTTACTCTGTTTCCTTGGGTGAAGTGTTTTATGTATGTCATTGAAGTTTTGATTTTTCAAGAGGGTGTTTCTGTGCTGGAAAAATGTTTGCAGAGACTGGTCTTTTCTTCCCATATTTGCAGAATTTCTCTCAGGAGATTCAACAACTTGATGAGTACTGCATGATCCAAAAGTCCAATGCTTCAATGGTACCCTCTATATTTCTCTGTTACTCTTTCCTCTCTCTTTTGTAAACCCCTTCCCCCCCTTTTTTTTATTTGCTCAGCTTCTTCCTCTATCCTTGCTTGGTTGATATGCATTTGCTTGATGGGTTTTTCCTCATTTGAAATAAATTTCAAATTTTCTTTTCTTTCATCTGTATTATGAATGCTCCCTAAGCAAATGGACAAAATAAAATGGAAATTTTTTCCTCTTACCCTTAGAATTATGTTAGATTTGCATTTAATTTTTCATTTATGACTTTCCAAATTTGGAAAGTGTCTTTTTTTAATGCACACATATTTATAGAGTTACTTGATTGATAATATCAAGCCTGAGAAGGAAAATTAATGACCAGACGATTTTATTTTTATTTTTGTTTTTATATATATTTTATTTATTTGGTTTATTCCGCCTTCCATTTTTCTCATATATCATAATCATACTCATAGCACAAGTGGAAACAGCTAGAGTTGGCTCTAAGTGCTGGATCTGGAAAAAAGTGTTACAAAAGGAAAGAAAATTAGTATAGATGGGAAGTGTTTTCTTGTGATACTTCCGTGTTCTGTAATCTTTCTTTCATTTCTTTATTAATTTCTGGTGTGAACTCTTAGTGGGGTTTGTCTTTTGAGCCGCACTGAGGGAGGTTGATTGAAGAGGAAAAAGTCATTTTATTCTCCTTTTCTTTGTAGTAAGGAAAAGGTTAGAAGAAAGGGACTAGTTAATGCTCAACTTAATAATTTCTTCATGGTTTTGTCTATCAATAACTACATAGTTGGAGAGAGGAAATCATTGCTATTTTGCTTCTATTTTTGTTCTCCAACAATAAACCATAAAAGTGGGTTGTTTCCATATGGGGCGGCTTGGTCTTTCGGTCATTGAAATTTGAAACTATCATGAGGCATGAGCTTAAGATATTTTGAAACTATTATCTTTTGGTACTTTTCTTTTGAGTTCATCTACACTAATTCCAACTAGTTTGGGATAAAGGTATTTTTGATGTTGATGTTGATGTTCTTCACTTTTTTTCTTCAAGGACTTCCTTAAACAGTTCCATTATGTTGTACAAAAATTCCAATATTTTGGCTATTCATAAAAAAGAAGAGTTTGATCCATATTCTCAAAGATGAGTTATAGTGAAGTTCATTCTAGACTGACTGTGTTGATGCCAGTATCAATGTTTCAGCAATCAGCACTTGGACTCTTTCAAAGTCAGCTTTTCGGGTGAAGCATGGGCTTTGAATTTGCAATCATGTACCTAATACCAATTCAAATAACATGACTCTACCCAGCTCTTCCTTTCAATGTGAAGGTTCAGCTGAATATGTATTGGCACCTTTCATTTACGCAAGGCTTCTGCTATGTTCTATGAATGTGGTGTTTTGCTATTGTATATGGTATTCACTTTGGCGTGAAATAGAAATCTAGAAAATCCTCGTCTTTTTTAGCTTTTATCATTAAACCTTCTGTATAATATGATACATAATAACACTCTAGTCCATTTACCAAACCAGAGAATGTTACATAATTCTTAGAGTAAATACCCTTTTGTGGTCCCTGGCAATATCCACGAAATCCTTTTTAGTCCTGGCAATATAAAAGGACCAAATTGGTCCCTAAAATGATGAAAAAAGGACGAAGGAGTACTTATTACAATTGACAAAAGGACCAATTTGGTCTTTTTTTATTACCAGGGACTAAAAAGGATTTCGTAGATATTGCCACGGACCAAAAAGGGTGTTTACTCTAATTCTTACTTTGTACTTGAAACTCTGAGGCCCTTGCTTAAGTCTTTTTCTGACAAGTAGCTTTTCTGTCACCTCAGATAAAATCTCTCTCTCTCTCTCTCTTTCTTGCGTTTTGTTTCTAGTTTTCTCACTTTCTAAAACGTTGAGGAACAACCTCTATTGTTCTAAATCTTTTCTATAAACCATGTTTTGATCGGATGGTGATGACTTAAATATCCACTGACCCATTCTAAGAAATTCTTAATTTGGACAGTGGCTTTGAGAACCACTTTACTTGATGGAATCATGCAAATTTTATCATGAAATCTTTTGGCATCATTGGTATCAGGTATCACATACTAGGGAAACTTCTTATCATTAGTAAGTAAACAAATTACCAAAATATTTGGTTATTGGGCAATATATTACTAAACTTTAAAGGCACTGGAGGCTGGAGATTTTTTATGTAATTAAACACCAATTATTTGCTCTCTTTTTTTGTTTTTGGGAGGAGTAAATCATGGTAACCCACGCTTCATCTGGAATTTTCCATTCCTTTAGTGTTTATTACTACTTTCGTTATATATACAATACTAAAATTTAACATCAGATAAAATGTTTACTGATGTTATGATAAGTGTCTATTGATGATTAGTTATTCAACATCTGATGTGTTCTATATTACTGATTATGTTCTAGTTTTCCATTGTATTATTTTATCTTTGCTAATTACTTTTTTCCTGTCTTTAATGCAGATTGACCTTGTTCAATCTTCTGCAATGTCAGAATATGATTTGTTAGTAGAGGGAGATTTGTTCAAAGCACCTGAACCTATCATTCAAGAACCAGCAATGGATCTCGATCCCATGCGAGCAGCCATGTCAATGATATCTTGTGGGGAAGACGTACCCTCACAGGGTCTAAAATCCTCAGATATTGATGTACTTCAAAATGAACAGCTTCTGAGTGATGTATTCTATGAGTGCAAAAAGGATCTCTTAGAAAAGGTAGCGTTAGAGTCACCGCTCTCTGATATTCTGGAAATCAAGATTCCTGCTCTGAACATAGATGAAATTTTAGTTCAAGAAAACAAACCACTTCCTGATGTGCCGCTACCGAAGAGTGTCAGTTCCGGAAGTTTGAGTTCAATGGACTGGATGTATGGAGCTGCAATGAAACCTGCTTTCCTTGATTTCCCTGGAATAGATTTCAACGCAGTTAATGGCATGCGGCGAGCATTTAGCGAAGGAGATATAAAGGTCAAACTTAACTGAGTCAAATTTTCTGTGTGCTTTTTATAACTTGCAAGGAACCTAATCAAGAAGGAAATTTTCATGTGTATCAATTAATCTTCTGTTAACACATAGACTTAAGCAGTATGACCAAAAGGGAATGTTGGCATGACCTTAATCTGATTGCTAACTTATAACTAATAAATTTGGCAGTCTGTTCTATATGGATTGAGAACTTTGTAGTTTTCTGCCATTTCCACTTGATGGGATGAATGATTGACAGTGTTTTTCTGACAGACTCTTGGTAGTGGTAACATGAATGTTGGCCAATCTCCCCTTGAGAGGAATTCTCTTCTCAGCAACTGCACTAGCGAGGAACGTCGAGAAAAGCTCTCAAGATATAGGAATAAGAAGACAAAGAGAAATTTTGGGAGGAAAATCAAGGTAAATATAGTTTTACTGTCCTTGCATATTAATAGAGAATATCACAAAATCAGAAATTTAAATTTGATATATGTCATGGATGAATAGTGTAGTGTCTTTTATAAACAATCACTACTCCAACTTTAGAACATGTCATTAGCCCTTGAGGGCGCAAAATTTTTTAGTGCTCCCATTGTAAGTACAACAAACCAATGAGCGTGCGCCACATCAGCTGATATTTTTCTGAAGAGAGAAAAAAACAAGCAACTTTAGTACTTTACACTATATACTCCCCGCAGTACATAGTGTACAATCTCCCATTGTACCCAAGGGTCTGTTGGTATATTCAAGTGTGATGAGTCCCACATTGGGTGAAGAGTATATAAGTGTAAGGACCCATGAACCCAATGCCCTGGTGTGGAAAGTGTATTTGATCCACTTAGCTCATTGGTGGTGGCCCCCCGCCACAGGCTTCCCCCTGGACACCCGCCTGACAGTGGTATCAGAGTCGGGTTGTGCTCGAGCTAGACATGTGATTGGCTAGGAGGCGGGTTGAGTACTTAGGCATCGGGGGTACTCAGTTGAGGGGAGCATATCAATACTGGGTTTCACACTTGAGGGGGAGATTGTTGGGATATTCAAGTGTGATGAGTCTCATATTGGTTGGTAATGGGCTAAGTGAATAATATATAAATGGAAGGACCCATAACCGAGTACCCCAGGATCCAAGACCCGCCTGACAGTGGTATCAGAGCTGGGTTGTGCTCGAGCTAGACATGTGATTGGCTAGGAGGCGGGTTGAGTACTTAGGCACCGGGGGTACTCGGCTGAGGGGAGCATTCCAATGGTGGGTTTCACACTTGAGGGGGACACTGTTGGGATATTCAAGTGTGATGAGTCCCACATTGGTTGGTAATGGGCTAAGTGAAGAGTATATAAGTGGAAGGACCCATGAACTCAATGCCTTGAGGTTTTGGGTTGAGACGTGGTGTCGGATCCACTTGGTGAATTTGATGCACTTAGCTCATTGGTGGTGGCCTCCCGCCACGGGCTTCCCCCCTGGACCCGCCTGACAGGGTCAGTACCCCGTCGTACTGAAAGTGCTCTCTTTGAGGGGCATTCCTTATAACCGGAAGTCGTGAGTTTCGAGTCTGGCTTCTTTGTAAAAAATACAAGGGTACCTTCGTCCCTATCCTTGTAAATAGGAGAGCTTTATGTACCCGGGTTTTGCCTTTTTTATTTTTTTTAATATGCATCAAACTTAATTATTTTAATGCTGCATAGTTTCACTGATTTTGAAGATATTGTTTCAGTATGCTTGCAGGAAGGCTCTTGCTGACAGTCAACCAAGAATACGTGGAAGATTTGCAAAGACGGAAGAGTTTGATGTCAAAAGGCAATGAATGTTAACTGATTTAGTTGGAAGAAAGTAGGAATCAAGTGGTTGTATCTGATCAAGATATAGGGAAGAGCTTGGTAATGCTATGTGCGTTGAAATCATAGAGTTCTATAACTTGAACAGGTACTGCTGAATAAGACAGACCTCACCTTTGGGTAGCTCGCTTCTTATCTGTTGTAATAGCCTTCGTTGTAGATGGAAATGACCTTATGGATATGTATATAGGTTTGTTGAATAAAAGAAGGTAAAATAAAAGCTTGTATCTTGTTCAATATAATGATATAGCAATCTTTATTTCTATTAATGTGAGTTTTTGGATATAACTAGATTAATGATTGAAAATAGGTGTAAAATATGTATGTTTGATAGAACAACTTATAACAAATTAAAATGATGTTACTCCATATATTGGATTTATGTGAAACAGTTTTGATGTGATTTTGCATAAATTAAAAATGAAATATAAATGTAATAGAATTATATAGATAGTGTTCGAGTTGGGGAGTCTAATATACTACCTCCCTTGCAAGTTGTGGACTAATAATTAAAAACAAGATGCATGTTGATGTGGACTGCGGCAGTATCGACAATATGTTCCATGTCACTAACAGATATTTATAGCACCAAACATTAACATGACAAGATGCTTCGCCATATGCGTCTATCATACGTGAGATGCATTAAAGTAAAACTTTTATTCAGTATGTCTATTATGCTACAGAAAAGATTGTGAATTGATAGAGATATTTTTTTTTTGAGTCAAATTATATTTGTATTCTGTCAGCACATCTTTTTACCCTCTTCTTCTGGTGGTCAGTGCGTTCATTATTTTCAAAAATTAAAGTAAAAATGTAAAATATTTTTACTGAAGTGATACATGTTAAAATATAAGTAAAATTTTCTTAGGTAAAAATTGATAAAAATTCCGCATAAAAAATGTAAAACGGTAGAAATACAAATTTTAACATTTTTATTTAAACTGAATCGGGTCAACGTTTAACCCATGACCTAGTTTTATTTTCACTTTTTCAAAAAAAAAAAACCTATTTTTATTTCCCCAAAATCAAATGTACATTATCTTCTTCCGGCCATCTGGAAAAAAAAAAAAAAACTTTGCACGAGACTGCTGTATTTTCTTTTAGGAATTGTTAAATTTTATTTTTTTGATGCTTTGGAACTTGGTTATAGGAATTGTTAAACTCTTTTTTGTGTTTTTGGAATTATGTCTTATATAATTATGTGATTTATATCATTTAAATATGAGGTTGTTTATTGAATTTTGAGTAGTGACTTATGTGATATATATTTTTTATATGCAAACACATACACACATATATAGAATTTTGTATCTTAGCCTTAAGTAGTAGAAACTTTATGTTTCGTGTCCTTTCTATAATTTACGTTTCTACCATTCCCTTCTGTTTCTACGTAGAAACTCGATTTTGACAACATTGAGTGCATCTACTTTTACTCACAATAATGTTACTTACAATGAATTTAAAAAGGTTTAATGAGATAATTTTATCTTTTACGCACATATAAAAGTATGTGAGATTCAATTTTCTTTTTCTTTTTCCTCTTCACATGTCCACATATGTCTCATTTACTTTTATGTATGTATAATAGATAATTTCATCTACTACAACATGAGCAATATCAGGCCCTATATGTATAATACTTGGGGCCAGTGGTGGATAAATCCAAATGAAAAGTACGAAAATATTTATAAACATAAAGTTTAAATATATATATATATATATATATATGTAACATTATCCATAAAAAAGCAGTTCTAACAATTAAAAGTATAAATAAAATGAAAATAAAGATATATAATAGGACAAAAAAGAATAAAAAAGTAAAAAAAAAAATAGAGGGAAAGAGAGAGAGTAAAATAAATAAAAAGAAAAATACATAAATAAATAAATAAGAGAAAAAATGTTGAAAGGAAAAAAGAAATAAAAGGAAAATAAAGAAAGAAAATGAAGGAGATAAAGAGGAAAAAGACTAAAAAGTGACCATATGGACTATAAGAAGAAAAATGGGTCTAACCTAGTATAATAACTTCTTAAACCAATCAGTTCTAAGATACACAGTCCGCTAATCTATATCTCACTTCATTAAGCTTATTTTACTACCTTCCCTTAAGTAAATTTCGGTCTATCTATTTCTCTCTTTGTATCAAGCTCTTGGTAACAAACTTTTATTCTTATGAGAGAATCCATGGGTCTTCTCATTATGTGCATAAAATATTTCACATTACTAGAAAATGCTAAAATAGCGACGGGCATTTGTGACGGCAAAAATGTTGTTGCTACTTGCGACAAAATTTGTTATCGGTGAACAATTGCGACGAAAATATGTCCAAATTTTCGTTGCTAAAAATCGATGAACAAAGTTTATCGTATTTCCATCGCAAGTACGTCACAATAAAGGAATATCTGCTATAGGTAAGTGCAATGGAATTTTTCACGACGGAGAATCGGTCGCAAACATGGGGAGCAAACTTTGCGTCAAATTTATACATATAATTTGCGACGGAAAACAATTCCATCACAAATGTTGAAATATAATTAGATGTGTTTTATTATACGCTGGTGTCGATCCCTAACATAATATGATATACAATTAAAAAAATTGATGAAAGCAACAACAAAGACAAGATGAGTGATATGCAATTAACAACATATATAGTACCGGTTGGATTGGAATAATGCAGCAATAGATGAAATTGTCCTAAGTAAATAATCTTACATGTATCTTTTATGAGTGAGATGTAGACAATTGACAAGATGCTTGGTAATGGTACTTCATTTTTAGGAGTATATGAAATAAACTTGGTATTTCAACTTGATGTTATCTCATACATTGGGAGCCTTTAAATAGGCATAAATAAATACAATGGTTACAAAAGTAAACACCCTATCTACAGTTACAAAATATATTCTCATAACGGCTAATATACCATTACATATTAATATTCACATAATGGCTAATATACCGTTAGATATTAATATTCTCATAACGACTAATATACCGTTACATACAATCTCCAACAATATGTATAGGTAGGCTTTAAAAGGGCAAAAGGCATAGAGAATTCTGGAAGATGTGTAGCTATAATAAATAAGGAAGAACTATATCAGGGAATGAAGTAGGAGAAAAAATCATCCCAACAACATAAGGTGAAAATTGTGCATCAGTAGTAGGACATAATCCTAGATTTGTGCTCAACAAATAACCTGGAGACATTTAAAGCTTTCATGATATGGAGTTCTAGATATTGGTGAACGAGGAGTCATGCCAAAATCAAGACCATCTTTATAACTCGATCATCATTGGTCCAATATCATTCCAATTTATACCATAACATGTAATTGCCATAAACTGCTCTTGATAAGTCATGGTATCGCAAAGAATAGATAGTTGATTGTAATTGTAAATTGACATAAGAACAACATCGAAAGAAACGACAACATGCAATTCGTCCCGTGCTCAACTTCTTCTCCTCCTTCATTTCATGATTTAGTTCTATGCAAAGCAACCAAGGTGATGCGTATAAGAATGGTTAAATATTTTAGGTAAATGGTTAATCAACTATCCTCTACCAGCTCAAAAAGTGGTTAACTATAAGTTTTTAAATCAATTTAGCAGCTGGATGATCTCATGCTTGTGACTTTAGGTTTTGTGTAAGTGACATTGCTATTACACTTTTCATAATTCATCTAATTAAGATCGGTAATGATATTTAACAAGTTTTAGTAAATTCTTGACTATGCTAGTCCACATAGGATTACAAAAATCCAACAACATTCCACTTTTAACATGCAATCAACCCATTGACCCGATATATGTGATTTAGTCACTAACCTACGTTAAGATTTTTAAATTACTTAAATTATATTTTCAATTGAATTTCAAAAATTAAAAATATTATTTAAACATTACCACCTGATTGGTAATGTCAAATTGATAAAACAATTCAAATTACTATTAATATCAAAGCAATCAGTTTCTTTCTCCCTTATAAAGTAGTTATAATTTTTATGTTTTTTTCTTATTATGTTGAGTACTTCCTTTCATTTTATTATTTTTCTTTCAAACTAATTTTGCTAACGATGTATATTGAAATTTTTAGTGATCCTTGGGTGATTTTTTTTTTTATTTGTTTCAATATTTTTTTTTCCTAATCTTTTAATTAACTCGTTGGGTTGTCTGTCGTCACAGCTGCATATTAAAGGTTAAAGTTTTTAATATGAGTTTTTTTCCTTGTTATTCTTTGAATCCTCAAAGTTCTTACTAGATTGATATGATATGATTTAAAAGGTAAGGACTAACCTTTATTTATATTAATACTAAATTTCTGATCTTAATTAAATAAGGAGGCAAATTATGAAATATAAAAAAAATATGGAAATCAATCCTTAAAGATCATTTAAGATATTTTAAATAATTCTAAAATATCCTTTAGATACTCGAATACTCCTCCGTAAATTAAAAACTAGTTTAGCTTATTACAATTAGGTTTTAATATTTGTACTTTTGTTGTTGAATTTTTTTATGTCACACACTCGCACTCACATAAAAAAGTGAGTGAGTGTCACTAATCTTTTATCTCTCTTCTATTCATAAAGAAATTCATTTATTTTTATGTGATTGTGATAGATAATTTTTTTTTGCAGCAAGAACAAAAATATTATTTCCTCATAATTAAGCACATTAACAGAAAATAAACTAAAAATATAATATAGTGGCAGGAGAAGGAGTGGACTATTCCTGGGACTAAAAACAAGGTCAGATTGCATGTAAGACAGTTTACAACAAGGCAGGATATAAAGGAGTCATTATGCAACAACATGAGATGAAATGTTTCCAATCTAAGGAAAGAAAGCTGAAAAAGAACCGGAAGGACAACATCTAAAGTGAAGCCAATATGCGGAATAAAGTATATTTTGAAATCATAATATAAATTCATGATATTCTAACTTATGTAAAAACAATTAGAAATTTTATGCACAACTTTTGAAGGGAGTGAAATAGCAGTTTTTTCTCTTTTCTCTTTTAGAAAATAAAGTGGGTCCCACCATTTATTGTGAGAGTAGGAGAGAAGATTTATCTTATATGACATAAGAAAAATAAAACCCTAATATAAATTCATGATATTCTAACTTAAGTAAAAACAATTAAAACGATGCACAAGTTTTGAAGGGAGTGAAATAGCAGTTTATTTCATTTAATAACAAATCAAACAACTTAATTAACAACAAAACTTAGTATTATCTATTATGCATGAATTAGTTTGCATCTCAAGTGATAATATAGTATTGTGTACATAACTATATGTACTTAATAAATACTAGTACCAAATGTATACGTAGTATGAGTACGGTAACTGCGTAAGAATATCCATACATCATAGCACTCTCCGCTTTCTCTCTGTGATGAGGCCGTAACAAGAAAAGCATCTCAGCGTAATGTTTTTCAAATTCGTAAGCATCACTTTTGCACTTTTGTAGAGCAGTCGTATTCTTCAGCTGTTGCACCATTCAATACAAGTATCTTCTTTAAACAATTAATCTTCATACCATTTTGTGATATATATATATATATATATATATATATATATATATATATATATATATATAGTACCAAATTTTACACCGGTAGTATGAGTACGGTAACTTGTCCGTTAATCCCACTTATATATAAGGGCTCAACTTTTTTAGGAATATGAGCCATGATACAAGTTTTTCAATCGTAAGCAACTTTTGCACTTTTGTAGAGCAGTCGTATTCTTCAGCTCTTACACCATTCAATACAATATCTTCTTCTCATATATATATATATATATATGTGATATATATATATAACTCTAGAATAAGACTTAAAAGTCTTACTCTTCATCTCAGTCGTTGATTTTTGTTTATCTAACGATTACGATTTAATAAGTTATAATAATTAATTAATTATTAATTTCAAATAAATGATATGATTCCCTAGGTAAAATTATTTCTGCAGCCATTTTATGGCTATAATTCTCCACATTTAATGTTTTCATCCTTTATATGGTTATAAAGCAGTTGCAGATTTAATGTAAATTATATATATATATATATATATGTATATATGAGAAAAATATTTTTTAAACTGCTTGAGATATATTTATCTCCGGCCATTTAAAAACTACGCCATTTTATTTATTTATTTTCTTATATTAATTGATTTACCTTTGAATAGTTATGATCCTTTTTTTTTCTCTCTTCTTTATCACCATCTTGGTTATGATTGAGTGATAGAAGGTAATATTATCTCAACCATTTTGAGAAATGTCTTCTTGTACATGTATGTTTGTGACATGGCTCTAGGTCTTTGAATCCTAAACTGAAAATGCCCGCAAAAAAAAAAATATAAAAACAAAAATTATTTAGCTGACCAGCGCGGCCTACAAGTAGCAACAACTTTGGACATCATCGTCCTGGAGAAAACAAATAATTGCATGACGTTGACTTAGAATGGTTGACCTTTGATCTTTCTAGGTATATATAGAGTCTGCCATTGAAAAAAAATAAAAATTACAAATCGAAAATACAAGTGAGATGAAGAGGATGCAGATAGAGAAAAGCTTCTTGCACTCATGTCCGTGTGGCTTCAAAATCTCACTATGTTATGAATATAAGTGAAGTGAGAGATCAATTTAGGTTTCAAGTAATCTAACTTGTCATTTCAGATCGTGCTATTTATATTACTTTCTTATCCTGACATCGTCTTCCTCGCCCGATCCTTCTGCTTTCTATGTCTCTTCCTTTAAAAATAAAATAAAAATGACTCAGTAAACCATTTTTTCCCCACCTTTTTCTTCTTATCAATCTTCTAGACGAGTTTCCGATCTGAATAACCCATTTTCTTATGTTAGTCGTCTTTTTCAGGATAAATTATGTTATCCATTTGCAAAAAAAATTAGATATCCACAAAAGGTATATTCTTGGGAATACATCAATGCTCGTGATTAGTCCAACTTCGAGATTTAATTAAACAAATAATACCAATACTTAACAAACTTCCATGGCTTCACTTCCACCGAGCAAAACACTATTGGTTTCCTTTCATCTTCAAATAAAACTAAAACAAAAGTACACAAAAAAAAAAAAAAAAGTTAAATCACTTTTCTCTCATGTAATAACACTGCTCAACAAAAGAGAGACCATGGGGATGATGATGATCCACGATTTTTTTTCCTCTTTAAATATTTTTAAAATAAAAATAAAATCAATAAATAGAGATGTGAAATTAGGGTTGAATAGTGAGTAAATTCAATCAATTAAACATGTGAGGTTGGGAAAGGAAAACTCACGTTTCGCTCGGACCAGGAGCTAACGCTGCTCTTCGATTCAGACACACATCAAATTCCAAAATCGTAAAACCCAAATAGGTAAAACTTTTAAGAACAACATTAACAACAACAACAAAAGTAAATCTTCAAGTTCAGAATATATAAATGTGTTTGAAACTGTTTGTGCTGCTGCCTATGCACTGTTGCACGTCGTCCACCTAAAAAAGAAGAAGGCTCTGCTAAACAAGTGAATTTCGGACAAAGCCACTAGCGATTTTCAAAAAAAAAAGCCCAAAGGATCTCAATATTACGCACGAAAAACACGCAAATAATAAAGGAAAACTCACATTAATTGCAATTTTATATCCCCATTTAAAAAACCCCATCAACCTCGCCACCGGCAAATACAACGCTCGTTATAAAATATCAAATCCCAAGGAACATAAATTTTAGTACACTACCATGATGGCAGGTATTCAAATTCTTAAACGAAACACCGAATCACAGAACAAAAAAGGAATGACAATAAATAACAATAAAAAAAACATGATCATGTTTTACATAATATACGCGATTGACACATTATTAAGGCTCCGAATTTCATGGAAAAAAATTTGCGCGGTATTTTTTTTTTTTTTAATTTTTTTCATTGACACGGCCATTGCCTACTACATTGTACCAAACCACAAGGCCCATGATGCTGAACCAGATTATCTATAAATACAATCACCATTCACCAGTTACCAACAAGAAAATTGAGCTGCAACAACACGTGACGACCAAGTAAGCCACTGCACATACATTTTCACGCACGCAGCACATAAAAACATTAACATAATTCAAGATAACGCCGAAATTTCTTCATCATTCTCCTCCAACTTTTCCTCTCTACAAATTTTTTTCCCTTTTTTTCTTGATTTTTTTTTTTCTTCTAATACTATTACATTGCAATTTAACTCGGAATTTTCTCATATAATAATATTTTTATTTTTAATCTCTCTCTCTCTCTCTCTCTTTCTCGTGTTCTCTTCTGTTTTTGGGCCGAAAACAGATCCCTCTTTTCTTTTCAGAGTCTCTGCTTCATTCGATCTCGTCAATCGAAATTCCAGACATTCTCAGTTTAACTCAATTTCCTCCGAAAAACCTTTTGCGGCGTTTCTATGCTCGGGATTTCAACTCGCTACTGGATTTCCAATTTTCCTTTTCTACCGTTGCTCTGTTTCTTGGAATTCTGTTCTATTCAGGATTAGGGTTTATGTTCTGTTTTCGGTTTCGATTTTCAGGAGCGAAATTCAGAACGTGGAGTATTTGATCGTTCCTTCTTTTTAGAATGATAATCAAGCGGAACCTGAAATCCCAAATGCCGAGTCAGAAGCGGTGCAGACTCGGTGCCTCGGCGGTTGAGGATGACGAGTGCGCGGCAGAAACTCGGAATAGGAAGAAGAAGAAGACCAATGAGCACTACCCTCTGAATCTCCTCGCCGGCGTAACTCCCATGAGCTTCCGCGGCTTACTCGGCGCCGGCGGTGGAGTTTCTGAGAAGGTCGAAATTGAATCGAACTCGAAGGAGGGGGGCGGCGGCGACGGCGGCGGAGGAGCCAAGAAGAATGCTACGCGGCCGCCGCTGGTGCGGACTTCGCGGGGGCGAGTACAGGTGCTTCCTTCGAGGTTCAATGATTCGGTTATTGAGGATTGGAGAAAGGATAGCAATAAGGGTGCTACTAGCTTGCCTGATTATGAATTTGAGTGTGGGAAGAAGTTGAATTTCAGGGCAACGAAAAATTCTGACCATGGTGTGAGGAAAAGGAAGAACGGTCACAAGCCTCCCACATTGTGTGAGGAGGTGCTGCTTAAGAATTTTGACGCCAAGCATCGTAAGGTGTTTGTTGAAGATGTTGTGGGGTTTGTGGAATTAACGGGTGATGAGAGAGTTTTGAAGGAGGAGAAGAAGAAGAAAGATGGGTTGTATGGACCAGAAGACTTTTATGCAGGTGATATAGTGTGGGCCAAAGCAAGGAAGAAGGAACCTTTTTGGCCTGCCATTGTTATTGATCCTATTTGTCAGGCACCTGAGCTGGTCTTGAGGTCTTGTATAGCTGATGCAGCTTGCGTTATGTTTCTTGGGTACTCTGAGAATGAAAATCATAGGGTATTTATTTACTGTGAGCTACTTTGTGTATAATATAGCTTATTTGATATTTAGTGACCTGTTTATCTTTTGAGATAATGTGTATTTATTGTGTTTTATGATGCTGAGCAGGACTATGCGTGGGTAGAGTATGGGATGATTTTTCCATTTATGGAATATGTAGACAGGTGTGAAATTGTTGGTTGTTGTTGTCTATTTGTTTAAATTGTCTAGAACTATCGTTTTTTATTTTTCTTTCCGGAAGAATTTGGGCTTACTAGGCATAGTATTACTTGAACTAGGTTCCAGAGGCAGTCTGAATTGAGTAGCTGTAAATCCTCTGAATTTCAAACGGCAATGGAGGAGGCGTTTTTGGCAGATCAGGGCTTTACAGAGAAGTTGATAGCAGATATAAATACAGCCGCTTGTAACAATGGTTACAGTGATTCTATTCTGAAAGGCTTCCGTGAGGTCGATGGTTCAAACCAGAATGAAGGATGCCACTTTCTGAGCCAGGTAAGTCATCATCTACATGGCACATTTTTTCATTTGGGGATCTGCATGGCTGTTCGGTGTCTGTTAACATACTCATTCACCGCATTTAGATGATACTTAAGGAAAGCTGATAATTTCAAACTTAACTTTGAAATGAAAATTGATTGTGGCTCTACTTGGTCCTTTTCTTATTAGTTGGCCTAAGACTGACTTGTAGATTTGATGTACTGATTTGTTTTGCTTAGCTTATGCAATTATTATGCCATTCTCCATACTACATCAAAGTGCGGGAATGAGGGAGCCTACTGACATCTGGTTAAGTTTTAAATAACAGTTTGTAAAATAACGGTCCATATGTAGGATTTATTTGATAAGAAGAAAGACAACCGACCCTGTGAAGTATGTGGATTGGACCTTCCGTTCAAAACGCCAAAGAATACAAAGGATTTGAGTCCTGGCAGCCAGTTCCTATGTAAAACATGTGCTAGGGTTTGTATAACTTTCCTTGTTCTCCTAACAATTTACATTTAAGTTTGCAGTCGTTGAAATCAATTTTTCTTTTGACAGTTAACAAAATCTAAACATTATTGTGGCATATGCAAGAAAGTTTGGAATCATTCAGATAGTGGAAGCTGGGTGAGTTAGTTGGATCCTTCCAGCTATTTAAGATTATGTCGTTTTCTGCACAAAACTATTTTTTTTCCAAGTATTAATTGTTTCCCCTTTCCGATGTTCCCCTTGAATTAGGTGCGCTGCGATGGATGTAAAGTGTGGGTGCATGCAGAATGCGACAAAATCTCCAGCAATCTTTTCAAGGTTTTTCCGTTGCTCTTGACGTCTGAATAATGTCACTTCTCAGCATTCGAAGCTCATAAAGAGACATTTTGTTTTATTCTGATTGATATATTCTGTTTTTTGAAGAATCTTGGAGGCACTGATTATTTCTGCCCTACTTGCAAAGTGAAGTTTAATTTTGAGTTATCTGATTCAGAAAAGTCACAGCCAAAAGTCAAGTAAGTTTATGTGGTTCTTACTTCTTCTCTCCACCCCTTATTGCAGCTTGACTTAATAATTCCATGTAACTTTCTCATGTATCCAATCTCATTTCTTAGAATTCAAGTTCATCTAGCGATTTATCATATTCTTTTTAGGTTTTTTGAAAATATATCTGTCATTTTTGCTTCTTGTCATCTGTATTTCTGACAATCGTGGAGACTTTTGGTATAGATGGAACAAAAACAGTGGGCAGCTAGTGCTTCCAAACAAGGTCACTGTTCTCTGCAATGGTGTGGAAGGCATATATTTTCCAAGCCTTCACTTGTAAGCACAAATTCCTTCAAAAGTATTTTGCATAATTTTCCCCCCTATCCTGTGATGTCTCTGTCATCATTGTTTTTAATTGCTATAGTTATTTATTACTTATAAGTAGTTGGTTTATTTCTAAAAGGCGTTGCAAGCAGTAAAAATTAATACATTTTCTACTGTTAGAGTATAATATAAACCATTAAAAAGGCCCTCACCTAACAGCTTAAGCTTTTGGGTTGAATTGATTCTTTACATCTACATTGGTAATTAAAACATCCAATCATATACCTGTCTTACTTTCTGATTTTGTGTTTTTCTCTTAAAGAGGGAGAAGGTGGCAATAGTTCATTATTGGGCTTTTCTGATTACTAAAAAAAACACCTGAGGATAATTTTAAGAACATTGATGCTTAAGTTCGTGTATGTGACTAGTAGTTCAACAGAAAAGTTATATCCAAAGAATATCCTCTCTTGCTCTAGTGGAAGGATTCCTTCATCTGTTTGAATGTTGACCATATTTCCATCAATTTGAATGTACATGCTCTTCTTTTATGCTAATTCATTAAAATTCAGTATACAGAATATGAAATCTAAGTCCATAGGTGCAATAAATGAAAATTGATAATGAATGATGTTTGCAGTTTCGCACATAATATTTTATACTTTTCATGAAAGTGATCTTGTAGGAAACATTTATTGGCTTTTGTTCTCTTGTCCATTTATGTTTGGTTTGATGGGGTTAAAGTAAAATGTTTTAAACATCTTGTAGAATCAGATGCCTATCTAATTTCCTGTGGCATTACCTTGTTTTAAACCAATTGATACTAATTTTTATAAGATGTTATTATCATTTCTAAATGATTCATTTCTTCTTTTCGGTTATGATATGGAGGGAAATTTTTTTAATTCTTGGTTTTCCATGGTCTTCTTCAGAGTTGTCTGCAAGTGTGGTTTTTGTGAGACTGAAAAGCAAGCTCTTCCTGAGTGGGAACGCCATACGGGTTCCAAATTTAGAAATTGGAAAACAAGTATTCGGGTGAAAGGATCCATGCTATCACTGGAACAATGGGTTCGTATATGTCTACATTATTTGATTTTGGTGCATAATATTCCCCATCTCTTTGCCCTGAAAATAATGCTACTTATTTATTAGGTTACTCTAGTATAATATGACTGTTCAAGTGTCTAATCATCCTCTTTCTAGACTTGTAATTCAGTATGATACATTCGATGTACTTCTAGGCTTGCTATATATCAGTAACATATTCTACCAATTGGTGTTATTAAAAGTTTTTTTTACCACCTTATCATTGAGGTCTTAAATTTAATAATATCACTATTCATCAATGTCGATTTTTTATTTGAATTATGAAGTCTTCAGTGTCAAAATGCCAATGATACTGACCTATTGAGAATCCTTAGGAATCTATAATCTATGTTGCACCGACACCGACATAAGTATATGGAGTGTAATACCCATCAATTTTACAAAGAAATATAAGATATCCTACATGTTTATATTAAACTCAATAATATCGTAATTGTAATCTAACACGACAAAACTTGCAACGGACCTTTTTTTGCAACGAGTATTGGAGTGTCGGTGCTTCATAGCTTATAATATTAGTCTAGTCTCTTATGATTTAGCATATGGGACACTTAGAAGAAGAAATATTCAGTTTGCAGTTTATGGAGGACAAGGCCTTTATTGCAAGACATAAGTTAATATAATTAATACATCCTTTTTGACTTCTCAGATGCTGCAATTGGCAGAGTTTCATGCTAAAGCTGTAGTTTCTGTCAAACCTAAAAAACCTTCCTTAAAAGAAAGGAAGCAGAAGTTGCTTACCTTTTTGCAAGGTACCTTTTAAGTTTTAACTCCTTCCTTTTTTTGTACGAATTTAAAATATAAGTTTCCTGGATGAATTTATCAGAGCGATAATGGAACCATAAACAATTTTCTCTTACAGAAAAGTATGAACCTGTTTGTGCTAAGTGGACTACAGAAAGATGTGCTGTATGTAGATGGGTTGAAGATTGGGACTACAACAAAATTATCATTTGCAACAGGTAATATAGCATCTTCAGTTTATTATCTATTGACTTATTGTAAATATTCAAAGTTCAAACCACGAAGACAAAGGGATTAGAAGAAGTTACTGCAAAGGGCTAAATATTTCGTGGCTTATAAACATACTGAGGTATCTGCAGTTTGTTTGCATAATGCATTTGACAAGAATATGCACCCTGTCATATGATTGTTGATTACATGTACGGCAATCTCTCATTCTGCTTTGCCTAATCATTTTTGCATCTTTTCCATCCTCACTTTTCAGTCGGACCACTGACAATCAAATCATCTGCATATAAAACCATAATTTTTCTACTTCTGCAAGCTAGTACTATGAACTATCAGCCAATACTTTTTTGGTGGTTTTTTTTTTTTTACTCTGATGAATTGCATTACAATTAATGTAGAGTTGCATTATATTTTATAGATGTCAAATAGCTGTTCATCAAGAATGCTATGGAGCAAGGAATGTTCGAGACTTTACGTCATGGGTTTGTAAAGCTTGTGAAACACCTGATATCAAGCGGGAGTGTTGTCTTTGCCCTGTAAAAGGTGTGTCTTCTTCTGCAATACTTGAGATGTATTGTGTATAAATTAGTCATTCTTTTATTTGATTGATAATGCTATAGACTCACCTTCTCCTTGTGAATTCTATTTTGTGGAATTTCCCCCACTTGATTCCTTTAACCTTCTACATGCACATAAATCAGTTTTACTCTTCTTTTCCTCTTTTGATTATTATGTTTAGGATATTGTCACGTTGCTTCGTAAATTTGTTTTGATCTTTTCTTTGTTATTAATGTCTATAATCTTATTCTCTGAAAAATTATTGGACACTCAGGTGGTGCTCTAAAGCCAACTGATGTTGACACGCTATGGGTTCATGTCACTTGTGCTTGGTTTCGACCTGAAGTCTCTTTTGCTAGTGATGAGAAGATGGAGCCTGCATTGGGTATTCTGAGCATTCCATCAAATTCTTTTGTGAAGGTGAGGTATCGTTACTACTTTCTTTCTTGTCTGTTTAGAAAATGTACTTCATATCTTTTCTTAAAAGAAAAAGTATAGTATATTACTATCAGTCTATCACTTTATTGTGTATACATTTGAGTTCAAATAAAAAATAATAAAGTTTTCCCCTGTTAATAAATGTTGGTCATCAATTGATGTAGTTTACTGTTTGCTTATTTCACTCTATGTTGCATCGTTCAAACCACATTATAAAGATGAATAGTATCTATCTGATTTGGTTGTTTCTCTCAGCAAGTCTGGTTTACGCGCAATATATAGACTCCAGATTTCTTAATATGACTATCATTTAGATGTCTCTTAGTCCTGTCGTACATGCCAATGTAATCTAAAGTTTGCATTAATTGAATTTCAGATTTGTGTTATTTGTAAGCAAATTCATGGTTCGTGCACACAATGTTGCAAGTGTTCCACTTATTTCCATGCCATGTGCGCATCAAGGGCCGGTTATCGCATGGAGGTGAGGATTCACTCAGATTGTCTTGTCTTCCATTTGCATAATTATTGTTGTTATGTTCTGATATGGACTTTCATTTAATTTTGAACAGATTTAATGCCTATTTTCATTTTGTTAGAGTATAATATAAACTATTAAAGAGGTCTTCACCTAATAACTTAAACTTTTGGATGAATTGGTTCTTTACATGGTATCAGAGCCTCGTGTCCCGGGTTCAATCCTCACCATCCCCCACTTTCTTTCTAGTGGAATTTCTTTCTTAGCACAAGTAGGTGGACCTGTGCATTGTCCACACTTCAAGCCCGAGGGCCTCTCTTGTGAGGGAGCATGTTAGAGTATAATATAAACCATTAAAGAGGCCCTCACCTAATAGCTTAAGTTTTTGGGTGAATTGGTTCTTTACACATTTTATTAACCTGGTTTATGCAAATATAATTTTAGCTTCAATCATACAATTTGATGACTGATTACGGTCATTCACCAGTCACCTTCATAGAGCTTCGCCTTGCACTTGTTGTTTGGGCTTTAATCGAATAAAAAAGCTTAATTTTCATGCTGTACGAAGATTATCACTGCTCATAATCTTGAAGGTTTTACTGGAAAATATTTTTTCACCTATATATTAAATATTAAATTTGTATCTATTACTTGCATAACCATTTATATTGCCATATTTGTGTATTACATTCCCATTCTGCAGGGGTTATAACATCTTTCTTTTTCCCTGCTTTTGCATTTGCAGTACAGTCAACAGGATCTTTACAATAAAAAAATTCCATGTACCTATATCATTTTATGATAAATTTTGATTTTTAAGCATTTCAAGCAAGAACATTATTTTTTATATTAGAATTTGGCTGACAATGGCACTATGTACTACAATATAATGTAGAAAACATACATGTTATTCTTTTGAAAAAACATGTATGTAATACAGGTGATTTGCAAAGAATTTGTAGAGGTGGCTTGCGATAAAAGAAGCAGAATACTCTGCTATATATATTCATGAAATCTGATGTCAATAATCATTATTAAAATATACTTCTTCATATTTAGTCTGAGCTTGAGTATTATTCTGTTTCGTGACTGACTTAGTTGATAAGTTGCATTATTTTCTCATGGGTCTTTTATTATCCATGAAATAATTATTAAATTTTCTTCCCTATAAATGCAGTTGCATTGTTCGGAGAAAAATGGTAAACAGACAACAAGAATGATTTCTTATTGTGCTTACCACAGGTATAGGATCCTCAATTACAACAAAATGGTTTCTCCTTCATCTCTTTCTACTGTTTCCTTTACAGGATTTGCTTTTGCCAATCACTTCTATTGCTTTTCCTATTGCACATATACGGGTCTATTTGAAATTCATCTTAATCTTATTTTCAGCGTAATCATGTCCAAATTTCTTGCAGGGCTCCCAATCCAGACACTGTTTTGATTATGCAAACCCCTCTTGGTGTAATTTCAACCAAAAGCCTTCTCCAAACTAAGAAAAAAGCTGGGTCAAGGTTAATTTCATCTAACAGAGCGAAGGTAGAAGACATTCCTCCTGCAGATAACGCTAGACGTGAGCCATTCTCTGCTGCTAGGTGTCATATCTTTCAAAGAACAAACCATACAAAAAAGGTAGCTTGGAGAATATTTGTTTTCGTCAGTGAATGTTTGTAAGATAACAATCAACATAACATTGTCTCTGACAATTATTTTATGCTGTTTGTCCTATTTATATTTCTAGTGAAAGTGCTTTTGGGAAATGTTGATTTTAGCACTCAATCTGTGTTACCAATATATTATGCATTATACTAACAACGAGTACTACTTTGCCAAATGTGCTTGCTGACTCTTGAGTGGATCCAGACTTATATGTGATGTAATGGTGAAATGTCATTCTTATTGCTTTTTGTTTTGATTCCTTCACTTCCTATGTTCACAATAGAGATCTTGTTATCCACCATTGCCTCTATTATGTCCTTTTGCATCTTTATCAGTTCGTGTAAAATAACAATTTCTCATTTTTATTTTTTCTACTTGCTAGAGAGCAGCAGAAGAAGCCATTGCTCATCAAGTGAGGGGTCATTGCCATCATCCTTTAGATGCAATACATAGTTTAAATGCATACAGAGTAAATCTTTTATCTTCTCCAATCTAAATGGGGTTTTCCTATTCATTGTTTTAGCTTGAACGTAACATTTAAACTATGTCCAGCCCCTTATTTTTAGGGGCCATTTGGTACGCGGTATTCTACGGGATTCCCGAGAAACTGAATTTTTCAAAATTTTAAATTTCCGGATATTATCATAAACTAGATGTAAAAATCATATTTTTGAAAATCGAGATTCCTACAAATAAAAATTTATCCTGTACCAAACGCCCCCTAACTCTTTTACTCATTTTTCCCCTTCAAACAGGCAGTAAATGAGCCTCAGGCATTTTCTTCTTTCAAGGAACGCCTTTGCCACTTACAGGTAAATCGTCTCTTTCTTAAGTGGTTATTTGCATGTAGTGATCGATTTTCTGATTGTCTTATGGGTACGCTTGCATGATTTCAGAGAACTGAAAATGAACGGGTTTGCTTTGGTAGATCGGGCATACATGGATGGGGCCTCTTTGCACGTAGAAATATTCAAGAAGGAGAAATGGTATGGATGTTATACTCAAATAAGAAAAGATTACATAGACCCATGGTATCTTGGCCTATTTGAGAATTTGAAAGTCTTTCAGACATGATCTTTTCTGACTTAAAGAATACTGTATAATGATTCGTTTCACAGTAGTTAAAACATAGAATGCATGTTATGTTATGTGCCATCATATTCATGGGAATAGCTTTGAATGCAAGCGCAAGGCTATGCAGCAGTTTCTAAATGATGCAAAACCTGACAGTTAATTCCTATTTCCTTTCTTATGTATCTTTTCTCTTTTTGAGCTGATTTTGTCTTAAGAGTACTATTCCGAGTTGGTTTCTGGTTCAGGTGTTGACAAAAATTTAAATCTCTTTTGCTTCCATTATGGTATGAAATAAGATTATCATATTTGCATATGCATGAAACCATTGTCCAATGATCCATTGTGATCCAGCTTTCCATTTAAATCAGAATACAACCTTTATTGTAGCAATAATGACCATAATATATTCCGAAGCAGTTTCTTGAATATCGTGGTGAACAAGTGAGGCGCAGCATTGCAGATCTAAGGGAGGCACGCTATAAATTAGAAGGGAAAGACTGCTATGTGAGTTAATCCTTCTCCCCCTCCCCTGGGTTGTTCCTTGTGTTTATGGCCTCTAGATTTAAATGCCAAAGCATTGCCCTGGAATTTCCTTTTTGTCATTGGGGTTTCCTCTTCTTCTTTTCTTGCTGTTCCCTGTTGAAGTTTTCTGCTCATCTTAATTGTTTGTATTTCATCACATTAAACTCTCCTGGTTTCATATTTTTTGCAGCTGTTCAAGATAAGTGAAGAAGTGGTAGTAGATGCCACTGATAAAGGAAATATAGCGCGGCTAATTAACCACTCTGTAAGTCAACCTAACTATAGCACACTGCTCATTTTTTGTGGTTGGGACTTGTGCAATTGTTCCCTTCAAAAAAATAAAAAATTGGCAATCTTTGAAAAGGGATACTGGCCTATAGGCTATGGAGGAGCTAAATATTGCTGATACTTGTCCGTTTTTGTACATCATTGCTCTCTTATACCCTCACTACTGGTTATTAGTCATCTCATCTTACCTTACCAGTTCTTGGTTCATGTTAATACAGTGTATGCCAAATTGCTATGCAAGGATCATGAGTGTAGGTGATGACCAGAGCCGGATTGCACTCATTGCTAAGACTAACGTATCTGCTGGCGATGAGCTAACGTATTTCCACATCTGTGTCTGAATGTGTTTCTGTTTGCACGTGCATTGGTATCATTTCAGCATGCATTTTCTTTTTATGAAGTTCCTTTTTAACATATGTTGATTGTAACTGGCAGGTATGACTACTTGTTTGATCCTGATGAGCCAGATGAATCTAAAGTCCCTTGTTTATGTAAAGCTCCAAACTGCCGGAAATTCATGAATTAGGATCATTGAGATCATGATGACAAGGATTGTTTCTCCGCAAGGAGCACTAACCCATCCCCCTCATCAGTGGGAACCTCACAGTTACACCCCAGCTGTAATTTTAATCAAAGCATAAGAAAAAGTATAGGAAAAAAAAATGGCATAGTTTTTCGTTTTTACCCTCAGATGCTTACTTGGAGTTTTACTTTCCTTTGACATTCTTGAAAGCCTAATAAAAGCTGTAGATTTAGCAGCTTTTTGGCTCTTGCCTTCTTTGTAAATGTGTCAGAAAATTTTACTATTTTCTTAATTTAATGATAACCCATTTCTTGCTGCTGTTGCAAGTATTTTGCCTGTCTTCCTTTACTTACAATTTCAAGGGCAAAGTTCTAATACATGGATTGTTAGAGATGAATTTTAAAAAGGGTTTTATATTTCCAATATGAGAGTTGGATTCTTATATTGTTGAGAAAAAAAGCATGTGGGAGCTGTATATTAGAAAAAATTATGTGTAGGATCCACGTTGGTACGAAAATCAAAGGGTGTGTAGGAAAATTCAAATTCTCATGTTAAATGAGAATTATAAAACTCTTTTAAAAATTCAATTGAATTGTTAGGTGTACTAAATGGATAAACAGATAGGATATTATGCCTATCATTTATTATGCCTATTCTATATATTCCTTTTCAACAACCTCATTAGATTATAATTTCAAAATAACTTCACGTTTTCTTTGTACTCTTGAGATTTTTGATATAATAATAAGAGGAATATGTATTAAGCATGAAAAAAGATGGAGATAATATCTTATCCCGTATTAAATTTAGATTAAGCCCACTATCAATATCTCTTTGGTTGACATTTGATAAGATTGGAACCAGTAGTTCGAGATTTTGAAAACAGAGTTGTGTTAAAATTTAGGGATATATTGTTGTTATGTTGTAGGAAAGAAATTATCTCATATTATAGAAATAAAAGTATAAATGGGACCCACATGTGAGAGGAGAGAGAGAAAAGAGTAACGGGACCCAACCCTTTTTTTGTGTGTAGGAAAGTTGTTTATCTCATATAAAATGAGATAAACATAACCCTAAAACTTAATAAGGAAAATTTTGTTGCTTATGTGGTTCTATTCCCTTGGAATTAGACTAGTTGAGTAATCAATAAACCATAAATAATATGAAAAAAAAATCAATAATATTATGAATGAATTTTGATTCGTACTTTTACACTAATATTTGTTTATTGTCACATTATGAAAAAAAAAATGTGCTTTCTAAATAATTATTATTGTGGTAATTTCTTTGTTGGTACACGTAATAAAAGTTTTTCCTTTTTTTGTGATGTACAATATTAAAACTTTTAATTACGTGGACATTAAAAAAAATAGACTGAGTTTAAATAATTATTAAGGGCAAGTGGTTTGCTTGTTCCAACTCGAAACAAAAAAATAACAATGAAAGATTGGGAACAAAGTCATAATCAAAGAAGAGACTTGTTGTAATTTTGAAGTCATGGATTTACTTTTTTCCCTCTTTTCTTTGGTGATTTTGTTTTCTGGGTTAACTTTCAACTTCTATAGGAAGAATGGCCTTACAGTCACAGAAACCCTATCTATTGCGTAGTTAACTATCAGTTAAACGTGACTGCAAGATAGTACTTAGGCTTAAATGAAATACTATATATTTCGTGGGGCTAGTAAATTTTTTTTGTTATTTATAATTATAAGAATCAAAAATAAAATTCCAAAGGAAAAATTGACAAGAGAGTAGCACTAGAATGAATAGCTCCACAAGACATTAAAATAAGAGATGAAGTGTGACTGTTTACCTGTTTATTCTCTGGCTGCCATACATAACATCAAAGTCCTGCTTTTCTTTTTCCTTCATCTTCCTTCTTCCTATGCCACCATAACCATAACCATAGCCAAAGCCAAACCATCTTCTTTCTTCCCATACACTGGAGCTCCTGGGAATTGGAAGCAACCATAGAATTAGATCTGTTTGAAATATGCATCACATTAGTTATGCTCAGACTTTTTATTTCAGTGTACTGCTTCCCATGTTCCGTCTCTTAATCAGTTGTCTATTTTGTTTTCTTGTGTGAATTTGGTCATTATACTATTATTATTAAAGTAAAGTGTATCTTTTTGGACATGGGATCCATTTTAATCCTTTACAAAAATAAGTTGATTTATGATCCATCTGAGAGAATCAAAACAAAAACAAAAATGCTAGTTCTTTTGTGAGGGAACAAGTTTAATTTTTATGTTTTGACATAAATAAAACCCTATTATTAAAGTAAATTTCGATTAATTAGATCTATTTTAAATTTCAGATGGATCACGATTTCGATTAGTTGGGTCTATTTTAAATTTCAGAAATATCATAAGTTGATTTTTTTTCTAAAAAATTAAAATGAGCCTAATAATATTTGTTTTGAGAATGCGAAAAATAATTTATTATTTTCTTTATTCTCCGTCGGACTTCAAAAAAATTAGCCAGCCATGTTTTATATATATATATATATATATATATATATATATATATATATATATATATATATATATATATATATATAAATATATATTAATTTTTTTTTTTTTTGTGTTTTCCAGGGGTGTCTCATCCATTTAGATGACACTAATCACCTTCATGGGTAGAACATAAAAATGTTTACCATTCGCTCTTTGGACAAAAACATATTTTTTACTTATCAAATGCTAGAAATTAATTAATCAATTGTTTAATAATTTTTTAAAATCTTCCATGATTTTTGATGTATTGACACTTCAAAAATTCTGACGTGTCGTGTTTGACACTTCCCAACACTCTAGGACTCGGTACAGAGATTCAAAAAAGGATTCAAAGTTTGTGTTACATCGCGTTTTTAGTTTCAACTTTTAAATTAAATTGGATTACGATTGACATTTTATTGAGTTTAATATAAATATTTGAGGTATCTTATATTTCTTTGTAAAATGAATGAGTATTATAAGTTTAATTTCATTTTTTTGTAAAATTATTAAATATTAAATATGATTCAAACTATATAAATTAAAAATATTATTTAATATCAAAACGTGTTCAAATATAATATTTTTTAGAATTAACAATACGAGTGTTGTATTTTGTTATATTCCGTATCCCCTATTGATGTTGGTGCAACATAACCCGTGATCAATGGTGGAGTTCAAAACTTTAGTCATGGCATATATTAAAAAGAGTTATTAATATTTTAACAAGACTTTTTCTTTTACTTAAAAAGCTTCTTTAGTATTTTTGTATACAAAAAATATTTTGTGTATGGCTCACAAAATGAATAGAGCCACCTATTGAAGAAGACAAATCAGAAAAGAAGTCCACCAAAAAAAAAAAATCAGAAAAGAAAAGTGTAGAGCGATCGATGAGCTTCCATGTGGTATATATGAGGCCCACAATCTGAATATAAATATAAGTATTCTTTACTTTATTACTTTGTATAAAAGATATAATTCTTTTTTGTATTGCTTTAATGATGATTTTCTTCCTTAGTTATGTTTGGTAGTCAAAATCAATTTGAAGATAGTCATTGGAAATTTTTGGTAAGTAATCAATGTGTATCTTTGGAAATTTTGGTAGCAATAATATTTTTTTAAAAATATTGAAATTATTTTTTTTTACAAAAAATAATATATTTTTTGGACATGCTAATTCATAGAATTTTATGGAAATTAATATGTTGAAGAATTATATAATTTTTTTATTATAATGTATTTAAAAAAAATATATATATTCTTTATATCCTATCTAGCATACAGTGCATTATGAAACATCCAATCGTATTATTTTATACAATACCATTAAATATAGAGGTAGGATACTAGGATCATTTGACACTGGTGTCAAATTTTAAATTTGACATCTTATCTGAGAGCCGTTAGATAAAAAAAGATCAACGGCTTTGATTTATAAGCATGTGACATCGTTGATTTTTTTTTATCTAACGACTCTCAGATAAATATCAAATTTAAAATTTGACACCGATGTCAAAGGATCCTACCTCAAAAAATAATATTAAAATTTAATCAGAATTTATACAATAACATCTTATATTATTAAACATGCCCTTGGTTAAAACCCAATAGTTTGCACCCTAGACAAATATTTTATTACATTACCAATAGAATCCGAATATAAAAAGAAAAAAGAATCCTACATAGGGCAACCATCTACCGCGCGGCATATTTATGACAAAATAAAACCCCTTGTTATTTAAGATTATATTAATGTCTGTACCAAAAAAAAAAAAAAAAAAAGATTATATTAATGTAATATTTACAAATACTCGTCAAAATAAGGAGAGGGCATCTAACAACTTAATTGTCCATAATCACGCTCTAAAAAATACTTTAGAAAAACTAACTCCTTCATTCTCTTGTGCCTAACTACGGTGGCGGAGCCACATTGGCTCGAGCTGCTAATATTTAAAAATTATCCATGTTTTAGAAGTAGATAAATAATTGTGACTAATTGAAGGGACAAAATTTAATAATTGGCATAAGCTCAATTATTTTGGCACTAACTGATTAATTTTGTTGGCTCCGCCACTGTCTAACCATCATGTATCCAAGAGTACATTTAGCACAATACAAACATTCACAATGATTAGAGGTCACAAAGTTCGTGGGATCCTTACTATAATTTTGATTTTCAAGGTCAGCATATGAAAACATCACATTTAATGGAAAATTAATCCTATTAACAATAAAAATTATATAATACTTCGGAAAATTGTGCTGTATATCAGTCTTGATAATCTCATATAGGAAATCATCACCCATAGTCAATCAATCATTTCATATTTACATAATAACAAATAAACATTTATGACTGAGGTACGATCTTTTGATATTGGTATCAAATTTGAAGTTTGACACCTCATCTGAAAGTCGTTAGATCAAAAAAGATCAATGGTGTCAGATGGTTATAAATCAGAGTCGTTGATCTTTTTTGATCTAATGGCTCTCAGATGAGGTGTCAAACTTCAAATTTGACACCGGTGTCAAAGGATCCTACCTCTTTATGAATAGGTAAGATGTGTTGACAATATATAATAAATGGGTTTTATAAGAGTTATGTTGTAGGAAAAATGATTGTGTAATGTTATAGAGATTCATTTTATGTGCCATAATTTTTTATTTTTTATTTGACTTTAAAAGGTGTGGACCACACAAAATGTTGTGTGTGTAGGAAATTTTTTGTGGTCGTGTTAAATGACAAATGCAAAGTAAATATGAAGAGATTTATAATATATGATCCCTTGAGTATTATTGTTCTTTAGTTGATACTTATTCTTTTTTTCTTAAAGTTTAGTTTTCTTTTTACTTTTCTATTTTCTTTTATAGTCTTCACTTTTTTTAAAAAAAAAATTCCTTGCTTGCTTGGCATGTCGAAGATATATGACCCTTTCCTAAATTTTAGAATTGGAAATATAGTTGAATCTCTCAAAAATTTCTCTGGTGCTACATATGTACTGAATTTTCAGTGCATCTTCCACTCATAATGTAACACATGTCCTATTTTTGTCAAATCATTAATAAAATAATTTATTTTAAAATTAGGTGTGAGAGTGATTTGTCATAAAGTAAAATGTGTGTCACATTGTGAGTAGAAGATACACCGAAAACTCAGTGCATCTGTAGAACCGAAGATATTCTCGAATCTCTCTTGATCAATCACCTAATAAAATGTGAGGTTGGACAAATTGAGATGTATTTGTTAATGGGTTGACCTTGTGAAGGCTTACGATAGAGTAAGTTGGCAATTTTTGAGTTGTTGGTTACACCGAGCGATGACGCAACTTTGATCCAGGATCCGAACTTCGTAGTCGCAAAGGGAAGACCAAAGTCCTCAAGAATACAAAACAAGATGGATTGAGTTGAATCCTTAAGTAGCCAGACTTTTGAACATTTTATTAAGTTAAATGCGATGAACTGTTTACCAAAAAAAAATGTGAACTTATTCCATCTATGGTAATACAAAAGTATATGTACTTTCCTTTTTACAAATTATGCATTTGTTTATGTCACACAAATTGTCACCCCTAGTCCAACTATAATAATACAGGAGACTGAATAAGGACTTATGTCATTCTTGTTAGTGAATGACACATTAGTACCCTAAAACCAACCTAAAACTTGAATTGATGCATAACAATGGAATTTGTAAGCAAGGCAAGTATTATGTAGACTATAACCCTCTTCCTAAGTCATAATGTATGTTACCATGTAGCCTTATGCATGAGTATGCGTGTATAGTGCCTTTAGTTCACCCTAATGTTGTGAAGGATGGCCCACATAACTACAAAATCACCCTTCAACACCTTCGCGTTATTATGCTAGCATTGGAACAAGATGCATGTCATGACATAGAACAATATGCATGTAGGCACAGTGAGCATGCTCACAGAATACTGAGCAAAATGACCAGGTTGCACATCAAACCTCCAAGTCTCATCGATGATCGCATCCTAATCATAACCATCAATCGTGGCATGGCAATCTCCGTCATATATAGCTGTGTTTGGCTGCACATCAAAGTCAAACCTGAGGAGCTTCATCCATACAAGCATAGTCATGAACTCATGATAATATCAATTCCGCAAACACGGGATGTCAGCTTGCCCTATGAGTAGTGGAGGTTATGGTAGAACGCCTTCACCATAACTTCAGAATAGGGGCACTCCATCTCCATAAGCACCCTCAGATATGTCTGCTCAAACTGTCTCACTGTGTTGAAACCCTTAAACTAGAAGAACGCTAAATCCAGTGACTCCGACTCGCATATCCCTCAGCTCCTGAAGTCCTTCACGAAGCGAGCATGTGTCACCATGTCATTATCAAATAAATAACTGAACAACATATCTGGAGACTCCTCTACCGCTAGCCTAGAGAATGAAGGCGCGTCATGAAAAAAAGAACAGAATTCGTCAAAATTAAAACCCCAAAGATTAAGACCTAGAGTTCATAAATTTGACTCCACAACTCTAATTCATAACAAATTAGACATGTTAATCAACCGAACAAACAAAGAAAAATTCAAGAAAAAAAGAGGGATTTCGGTTATGGTTCATAAAAAAAAAAAATCCTAAAAACATACCTAAATGGGATTCCAATCGGTTGAAAAAGGAAAGGATGGTGATGGTAGAGGAAAGATTGATCGATTTCAGTTGCTCAATGAGGATGATTGCATGAAGATTTTGCTCCTATTCAAAGGGGTACTCGAGTATGTGAGGTGGGGGAAATGTGTGAAATGAGGGTTTTATAAAAATCCAGGTCGCGCAAGTTACTCGAGTACACCACTTTTGTACTCAAGTAAATAATGATGGTGGAAAACCCAGTTCAAGCGAAATACTTTCTCTCTACTATTTCACGAAAAATACTCAAGTAACAAGCTTCTCTACTCAAGTACATAAATCGGTCAACGGTCAAACAAAGACAGATGAGTGAAATGTTTTGGTATAAGGGAAAAGCTGTAATATTTATTTTAATTAGGGGCAAAAGGTCAATCGCCCAAATCTCACCAACAAAATCTTTCATATTATTCTATTTCCATCTAAATCGTCTACAATTCTCGTTTTAAAATATAAACTTCTCTCACCCCTAAAAAATACTAATGCTTTAAAAAAAAAAAAAACTCGGGAAAAGAAGAGTGATAATGTGGTATTCAACTAAAAACTTCACAAACAAACACAATATTCCATATTTATCTAAAATGCTAGCTAAACCTCCCTTGCATTCTACCATAATTATGGCCTCACTTAATTTTTATCTTGTATTAATTGGTCAATAATTCATTTTTTAAAAATAAAATAAAATGAACTAGGCGTATTTTGAACAAAACCCAAACATTCAAACAAATTTCAAGTTGTGCTATTCACATAAGCAAAAGGGTATGATTATTTGGCATCACTGCTATCTGCCAGTTATAATTCTTTCCCTGACATTATGGAACTTTTCGGGGAAAGAATGGTAAATAAAGTCATAGTTCCATCACTAAAGCCTTTTTAACTGAACCATACACCATCAAACAAATTTGAGTTGTGTTGTTAAAGACAAGTAAAAGACTATGATCATTTGACATCAATATTATCTGGTAGCTACAACTTTTTATCTAATATGTTGAATTCTTGTTAGATAATGAAAGGAAAATCAAATATCAATACGGTCCCTAGAGCATTTTCCTCCATAAAAACAGAACGACCATAAACCATAAACCAAGAAGGATATTTCACCAACAAGAGTTTCCATATTACCTCATCCCCATCCAAATCATTGTTTTCGGAGTCTCATTTAAAGTCTCCGCTATAGGAAAAAAAAACTCTTAAAAAAAACTAAAGAAAAGAGTGCTAATGCAGTATTCAATTTAAAACGTCACAAAACAAACACGATTTTTCACATTTATCCCTAAACACTCATCAACCCACAGTTGTGCTCTATCGTAATTTTGGCCCTACTCAATTCATGTCTTATACTAGTTTGTTTATATATCACTTTTCTTTTAATTTTAAAATGGATTTTGTGAGTTTTCAGACATACCTTGTACAATCAAACAAATTCCAACCTATGTTGTTAAACGTAAATGAAGAGCAATTATCTTTTGACATCACTACTATCTAGCAAGTACAATTTTTTTCCTGTTATGACGAATTCTTATTAAACAATGAAAGGCAAATGAAGACATAGCCATGTCACTAAAGCATTTTTAACCATACCTCACGCTATAAAACAAAGTCCAAGATGTGCTGCTGAACACAACTGAAAGGATATGATCATTTGGCATAACTACTATTTGACAGCTATACTCTTTCCCTTATATGTTATGTTCTTATTAGACTGTGAAAGATAAATCAAATCATCATGCATTTACTAAAACATTTTCTCGCCATCAATGGAGTCGCAAAGAAATTTTGCGAGAGTGAACAAAATAAGTAAAATTCACATTAACTTAAGCAATGCAAACATGGTTGTGAGTCCCTATGTAATCATATTAGAAAAACTCTTCAAGTTTTCTGTGTATATAAAGAATAATAAGGACTAATGCTCGAAGGTTGAACTTAAATGGAAGCGAATTTATGCCACATTACTCTTTTGTGACCCTTCAACATAAGGCATGCTTTCGGGGTACTCCCATCATTTGAGCTAGCTTTGTAGGTGGTGTATCGCAACCGAAGAAATTCGAGCCGTCTCCCACGAAGATTTTTCTCTTGTGGACTCACCAAAGATTTTAGAAACTGCTTGGGCAAGGTTTGATCCTGCATCCAATTTTCAATCCCAATTCCTTGGGGTTCCACATTACTATTATCTCAAGTCAAAATATGATTCAAGACAAAAATGTGTATGAACTTAACACCACGAATATCTCTGTAACCCTTACTCAACTTACAACATATTTTTTGTTTGCAACCTTTTACGACCAACTTAATCACCGTTGATTTTCGTTAATCTAACGGTTATTATTTTGGATAAATTTAAATTTATTAATTTTCAATAAATAATAACCGTTGATTGATGGAAATCAACGGTTAAGATTATGGTTGTAAAAGATTATAAAGAAAAAATAGAGAAGTATAACCTTTCTCATAAGAGTTTCCAATTATTTCATTCTAGGGTAGAACACCAAACAAGTTTACCACCTTTACGATCAACTTAATCACCGTTGATTTTCGTTAATCTATTTATAATTTTTTGGAAATTTTTGGATCGCATTTATTAATTAATTATTAATTTTCAATATATCCAAGAAATTATAACCGTTAGATTGATGGAAATCAACGGAGATTAGATTAGTTATAAATGTGCTAAACTTTTTTTTTATGGTAAGTATATCATTCCCCTCCATAATATTTAGTAGTGTAGTTTATAAGGAGGGATATTTTCACTATCAAAATTTTCTACTACCAACTTACTATATCATTCCCCTCCATAAGTGTGGAACATGGTTTTTTCTGATGTTTTTCAAAGCAATTTTTCTTTTTAGGTTTCTCTTTATTTTGGTGGGGGAGGTTCAATGGTAATTATATAGATAATAAAAGTAGTAAAAAATTATTACTACCAACTTATTACCCTTCTAATCACCATTATATTAATATTTTCTCTCTCTCCGAAGACCTTTTAACATTCTCTCTCATTGATGCGATGGTGATGTTATGAGTAATATGCAAAATAGTTAGTAGTGTAGTTTTACAATACAACCTCCCCCACCAAAATAAATAGAAACCTAAAAAAGAAAAATTGCTATTCGATTTAAAACATCAGAGACAAAAACCATGCTCCACATTTATCCCTAAACACTCACCAAAATTCTGCTGGACTCCACCGTAATTTGTGCCTCACTCGATCCCTATCTCATAATTCGGACCCACTTATCTCTCTTTCTCGATTCATTTTCCGGCCACCACACCCTTTCCTTCCGGCGAAACATTCTCACAAACTTCACTTCACTCTTTGCACCAAAAAACCTTCTCAGCTCTTCGCCGTTGGGGTTCCGCCCCCTGATTCAGCGACGCCGTTCCTCGGCTTTGCAAATTAGGGCTCCGCGCCGTCCGATTTCACTGCCACGGAATAGGGTTTTGGGTTTCGGCGATGCCTCGGAGTTCGAAGCACAAATCGAGCAAGCACGGTTCGAGAGACGCGAGGGAGCACTCGGACTCCGAGAGGGATTCCGGTTTGAAGGATCATCGGAAGGGGAAGGACGAGAGTGTTGCTACCAAGGCTTTGAAGGATTCTGGTTCGAGTGAGAAGCGGAAGGTCGATTCGAAGGACGGGACCGGAAACGGGGAACATTCCGATGAGTACTACGGCACATCGAAGCGGCGCAAGGAGCGGAGCGGTGACGGTGGAGGAGAGAAGCGGAATGGCGATGAGGACGAGCGAGGGAGGGGCGAGGGCAAGCAGCATAGGGATTCGGGTCGGAAGGAAAGTAGAGAAGGTGCGGCGAAGGTTAAGGAAGGTAGGAGCGAGAGATCGGTTGATAATGAAGACCTGAGAATGTCAAAGCAAGGTTATGAAAATTCTGGTAAGCTAACTGATTGACTTGTGGCATGTATATTCGCGCGTGTGCTATGCTTAAATTTGTAGTGTAATCGTTTTTTGAACCTCAAATATTGAGAATAAGGGTGAGTGATTATAGATTTGAAGCCTGAATCATTTTATGACCACTTACTCGAGTGCCTTAATGACTGCTTCACTCTGAATGTCGAATACATCTTTTCAGTTTCGTATGATTTTGTTGGATTCCAAATTAGTTGCTCTGCTGTGGTGGTAGTTTACTATTTTGCTTCTTTTTTTTCCGCTGTACAAATGTTTCCATTAAGTGATGCATTTGTTTTCGGTAATGGGATCTCTTCTTTCTCCCAATTTGTGTGCCCTCTCAGTTTTCATCCAAAAGTTGTTTTGCCAATTTCATGCCTGGTGACATACTGGAAAAACGTGTCTAAGGGTATCAAGCTCTTTCTAGGTTGTAGGTTTTTCTCGATGCTTTTCTACTTCCATCCTTTCAATTGATCCAAATTTATCTGCTTCCCCAGGAGGTGAAGTCATTTTACCAATCTCTCTCCCTTCTCTTCTGCATAGAATTATTTATGTTTGATTACACCTTTAAACTGTTAGGCTGCCTGAGACTCGTATATGGAGCAGATTGTACCCTTGCAATTTTGAAGTCTTTGAAAGTACCTTTTTCTTGCTAATTAATCTGTTGCAACCCCAAGAATCAATAAGATCTATCACATCAAAGCTTTGCTCCCAACGTCCCAACCCTTACCTTCAGTTGAGGTGGTTGCCTTATGAAGTTATTTTAGCTCTGGGAATATGTTATTGTTAGGTCATGAGGGGGAGTACAAAACAATGGAGACTTCCATCAATGGGTTAAGTAGGAAACACACACCACAAGAAGAGGCCCAACATTGGTATGCTCCCTCTCAAGTCTTGACTCCACAACATGAGTATGTCAAGCACAAACCCAAACACCAACCACTATCTCCAAATATTTTTCCTAGCCAAACCATTCACTTTGATACCACTAATTAGGTCATTAAATGAAGCCCAAAACACGGGAGACCTCCGTCAATGAGCTAAGTAGGAAACTCAAACCACAATAAATGGACCTGAGACCACATCTTAACCCAAAATTTTATGGCTTTAATTTTATGGGTTTTTCTACTTATGGTCCTTACCTAGTCTATTTTTAACCAATTCGAAACTTCATTATTCATCACTCACACTTGAATTTCTAACAATTAAGTTAGTAATTCATATCATTCTGGTTTCATTTTTATTTTTGGGTTATATTGCTTTTTGAATCCGATATGATATGGGGAAAAAAGACTAAGGTCCATAGTATTTGGATATGAATATTGCTTATAGCAAATGCACCTATGAATTGCATGTACAAGAGAAATTCACCTTATAAATAGATGTGAAGTAGATATATGTAATAAGTAATTGAATTGTTAACTTGTTTTAGCAAATTAGCATTGTGGAATCTTTTACTAAAAAATTGGTAGAGGTAAATTTCTTTCTATTTTCATTATTGTTTTATTGTGTTATAATCCAATTGCAAGGTATGAGACTTGGAGTTCTACATCGCAAACATAAGGTTTTGGTGTGGGGTTTTTATGGACTTTGGGCTATCCTACCTTGCTAGCTTTTGGGGTGAGGTTCTCTCATGGTTCGTATCAATTGAATTGGAGCATCCTATGTCTCCCAGTTGCAATCAAGTGGCGCGATTGGTGACACTCACATTGCAGTGTTTGCCTAGAGCTAGTAAAAGACTAGCACAATGCTAGCTTGCATGGGCGCCGAGGCTGCGGAGCGTGGTGGGATGTTATGATCCAATTGCAAGGTATGGGATGTGGAGTCCCATATCGGAAACATAGGTTCTGTTGTGGGTTATATGAACTTTGGGATCTTCTACCTTACAAGCTAGTTTTTGGGGTGATGCTCTCCCAAGGTTCGTTTCATATTGAAAATCGAATTATCTTTTTTTTAAAAGAACTTCTATTTTATTCACACATTGAAGGAATATTGTTTTAAAATTTTTGGATATAACCTTTCACTATATATTATAGAGTTCAAGAATTGCATCACACTTTGCTATTCCAAGCATAACTTATGTAGTTCTTGACTTGCATTGTTGCTGTAGTATAGACAGGGCTTGGGAAACCTTTATTCTATATTTTTTTTGTATTTCAAGTTTTTAACATTGACTAATCATTTTATTTCAAGAGACTATTTGGTTTTTATCTCAGGGGGTTGATTGAAGCATATCTTAAGTATGAGTCATGTAAAGTTTTTAATTTGAAAATTAGCAGTTTGATTATATTTTGACTTATATGTTATAGAAGAGATCGGGTGTCTCATCCTTTTCCTTTATATCTTTTCTTTTTTCTTCTGTTGCTTTTCTCCATGCATATATTTATTATTTTGGAACTGTCTCTAGTCCCTTAGTGCATTTGGCATGCTAGGAATGGAAGATAAAACTGAAAATCTATCATTTTACTCAGACTATTAATATGAGTAGTAAATCATTTTGCATTTAATAATGTTACTCTAGTTTGGGAAGAGAAAATCCTTCTTTTTTGAAAACAAAATAAACTCTAACTTGTTTAATATTGTTAGTAGCTCCTTAGATTATGTATGTAAAACACTTATTGTAGAGTTTCAAGTCATTCGTTGCATATTGATGAAATGGATGCTGCCTATCAAGCTGACCATTAATTAAACAATTTCATAGTAGTGCAAATGAACCTATAAAAAATAAAGCCCTCTTTTACAGTGAGAAATTTAAATATATACCAAGATATGTGTGTGTTTGTGTATAAAGCCCAGTCCAGTGCACAAGGCTTCCACCATCTTATGGTTTGGAGAGTAAATGTACACAGCCTTACCCTGATAAGCAGCAAGGTTGTTCCTACGATTTGAACCTGTGACTACCTGGGTTATATGGTAGCAATCTTATCAGTGTGCAAAGGTTCAGCCTCATATATATCTCTCTCTCTCTCTCTGTGTGTGTGCGCGTGCGCGTTCATGCCAACTCATTGTTCGGATCCATGTCTGGAGAGCTTGCATTAATGGCATGGCTTATTTTATACTTCGAATGAATGGGCAATTAGAAGTGGTTTAGAATCAGTCACACGTGAATCTGTGTGTAACATATATATATATATGTGTGTGTGTGTGTGTGTGTGTGTGTGTGTGTGTGTGTGTGTGCCAACTCATTGTTCGGATCCATGTCTAGAGAGCTTGCATTAATGGCATGGCTTATTTTATACTTCGAATAAATGGACAATTAGAAGTGGTTTAGAATCAGTCACACGTAAATAGTGGTGTGCTTCAATGAGGGATGGATTGGATTCATTTAATTTTGAGCTAATTTTTTTGGTATTTAAACAAATTCTTATCTAGCAGCACTATCGCACACACACATTAGTAGCGGATAGCGGCACCCAACCACAACAATGCGCACGCAATGCTACTGTTTAAGGTAGCGGCCGTAGTGGCTGCTTTCTCAAGTTGCGGATCGCAGCAGTAGCAATGCGATTTTAGGGCTTCAATGAAGGAGATGAAGTTTGTTGAGATATATAAAAAACCGTTAATTTAGCCTCACCCAACAGCTTAAGCTTTTGGGTTGAATTGGTTCTTTACAAAGTTTAAGGGTAAAATAGTCTAACCATTTAATTTTAAGGGTATAATAGACTAACTTTTAAATATTGAGGGTATAATAGACTTTTAGTTTTTCATATTATGAAACCCTATCCCCATGTCGACACTTTCCTTCTAAATTTCTATCTCCCGCAGCCGTCTCCATTTCAGTCTCTCTCACCCATTTTCTGGAAGCTCTCTCTCACCCATTTTCCGGCAAGCTTTCGGCCCAATCTCTTTGACTATGGGACGATTTCGATTCCTCCCTGATTCTGTTTTCATATCCAGTGGGAAGAAAAGAAAGATCTCCTCTCAGATTGTTTCAATATCCAGTGAAGATAAGGAATGTTCCGGTATCTCTTTCTCTCACTCATTTTGCAGCAAGCCAAGGCCAAAAAAATCTGATATTCTGACTTAATTTCGATCTACATTCTCTAATGGGTATTATGTTAGTTAAATTTTGTGAAAAAGTTAAATTAATAATTAATATATTTTATTTTATATTGAAAATTATATATTTTATATTACATACTTATTTTAATTTAAAGTGATAATGTGTTCATTATTATGTATAGATTATAGATAATAATATTTTTTAAAGTAATTATACTTATCTCATTCAAGTTAGTGTTTATTATACCCAATTTGAATGGACTTCATTGTAGTGGCTATACCACTACCTAGAATACCGCTATAGCATTTTTGGGGTTGGCCGCTACTTGCCGCTACTTGCAATTAATGACTATGTTCTTGTCATGAAATTATTGGTTTGGTTGATGGGGTAGGCCTCAATGATGGTTGTAGAGTCAATAAACATGATTTTGTGTGTGATTTTGAGCGTTGAAATTATTTTCCAAGATTATATGGATGGGAACAATAATGAGGCAGGATGCTACGCCTACACGAGGTTCTTTAGCCCCATTTTCTTCTCTCATCAGATCTCTGAGTTTTTTTAATACCCATTCACTGTTGGAGGGATCATTATATTATATCATTCTCTAATTTTTCTATTGCACATCTGGTTTTGGCTCATATTTTTTGTTGGATTTGAATTGATCTCTGGTTTGAGTGGGTCTTTAACTATATTAGAAAAGGTAATTTTGGTTCCTAGGGGTGGTTCAAACCTTGCGTTTAATAAATGGGTGTGGTTGAAAAATATAACACGAAAATATTCCTGTATGTTGAGCAAATATAATTTTTTTTTATTTTTTCAAGGTTATTTTGGTAATTTTATTGAATGATATAAAAAAAAATATACACTCTAGGTTTCTTTTTATTGAAGATTTTTTTTTTTGTTATATTGCAATCAGATTTGGTGTTTTTTTGGGGCGAGTCGTGTAATAAACGGATCACACTTATATTATGAGATTTTTCGGGTCGTGTCGTGTCAACCCGCAGAAAAATCGTTTCTTTTGACACTAATAATTAATGTTGTAGTTTGTGTAGTTCAAACCTTGCTACTGTATGTTGAGAATTTGGTGTTTGGATTGTGTATGGGTAATAATTTTCTTTTGCATATGTTGTAGTTTGTGTTTGCACATGTTTGAATCTATGGATGTTGTTTTATTACCATGCTTTTGTCATATGTATTTTGTAAGAGTTAATCACCCTGATGTTGTAAGGAGGGCAAAACATTAGTCTGTTAATGTGGTTATGTGTTGTATTTAGTTGAAGCAGAATGCTCACAAATTTAAGGATACTGTATTATTATCCTTACATCTGTTATGAAATATTCCTGTTGGATATGCAGTGAGAGTGCAGAGATTTATTCCCTAATTGAGCTTGTTTGATTGTGCTGTATTCTTTTTTAGTTTGTTCGGGAGTACTCCTTTCCAGTCCTCAATCAAACAACTTCTTTCTATCATATTTACCTACTATGCATGTAGAATGAATATGTTCTGCTGATTTTGGAAATTCTTTTTCTTCCTTTCTCAGAAGCAGGTGTTACTGATTTAGGATAAAATGCTTGATGCATGCAAAATGCCAAGAGTAGATTTTCTTTTCAATATTTATATTACGAAAGTCTGTAGCTTTCGGATATGTTATTAATTCCTGTGGGCCCTTTCAAGAAAAATTTATGATGTATTATTTACTTTTAGCCTTTGACTCAACTTGTTCTTTCTAACAATCTATCATTCTAGTCATTGTGTCATATTGTTTTTTAATCGTTGTTTTGTCCTGCAATCTCATTGTGTTCTTTGAAAGTGTGGTCAGTAAATATTCTGTTATTATTTAAGAGTTTATCAAAACAACTCATCCTCTTTTTTATTCAGCTAAAATGAATTTCATGCTGGTATAAATCTGGCCATATTGTGCAAGCTGTGGTAGAGGTTGCAATTAATGTCTAATTGATGTGCTGGCAATTAATGTTGTTTTGTTAATAACATGCCGCAAAATGTCCCATGTTCACCACTTTCATGGTTGAAGATAAATTGACTTTTGATGTGTGTTCTGTAATATTTTGGTCCTCAATTCCTCATGTATTCTTTCTCGTGATACACATTATTTCTTAGGGGCTTTTGATTATAGACATGTGATGTTCTCTACTTTTTTGCCTGGAAGACAGTTATTGACTTTGACCTATATCTTATTGCAGATTTGAGGAAAGTGGATGAATTGCGAAGCACTGAACTTGATCACCAGCTTGAGAGGCGAATGAGGAAGAAGAGGGACTCTGGTGACAGTGATAAGCATCAAGATGATGTTGGAGATAGTTATGATAGACATATGTATTTGAGGGATGAGATTGCCAAGGATGGAAGGCAGAAGGATGGGAAAAGAAAGGATGAGAAATATAGAGACAAGCATAGGGAAGAGACAGACAGGGAGAACAAACGTCGACATGACAAGCAACGAAATGAGCATCCTGCAAAAGATCATACTAGCATTAAGTCTGATGATAAACGTGAAAGGGAAGAAAAACATAGTTTAGAATTAAGACAAAAAAGAACCAAGCTTCCAGAGGGTGACCGTGACCAAGACCATAACCGTGAACGAGACCGTGATTTGGAATCTGGTCGTGACCGGGAGCAGCCCAATGAACGTGTTCATGAACGTGATTATGATCTTGATAGGGATCGTGATTATGACAGAGATCGAGACTGGTACTGGGATCGGGATCATGACCGTGACCGAGACCGTGACCGTGACCGTGATCGTAATCATGATCGTGACCGCCACCGTCGCCGTGATCGTGATGGGTCACGTGTGGATGATCGAAGTGCCAAAGGCAAAGATAGTGGGGCAAAGAGAAGAACTTTGAATGACCATGATGATTATATTGATGCTAAATCTAGAGTTACTAAAGGCCAATATCCTGATGGAGAGAAGAGAAGCTTGAGCAGCGGTAAAGCTGATTCTGATGTTGACCAGGGAAGATCCCAACCTCGGCATGGGACGGTCAAAAAACACAGATCTTCTCCTACATCAAATACACATATTGGCAAAGATGAATATAGGTATCATTTAGTTTTCTTGGGAGTTTGATTGGAACATTGTAAGTTAATTTTTAGAGTCTTTATGCATAATTCCCTCTATGTGCTTACCATGTGATTATAGAGATGTTAAATTTGTGAACTTCTCCGTTTCATTAATTTGTCAGGGTTTTGTTGCTTTTCAGTAGTGTTGCTATCATTTCAAATGAACAGTTTTCTTTAGGAATTTGCTCTGAGGAAGTTTAAAGATTAATGCATCCTAAATCATTTATGATTACTGACATCATCTGTATAGATTTCAATTTCAACATATTATATTTTGTTAAAAAAATAATTTTGCACAATTCTTTTAATAGATGAGAGGTGTTTGTAGATAATGATAAGCAGTCTTTTGCTTTGCCAACTGGGGAAATAATTAACCCATGTTTGCTGACAACAGTTGTGATGTTGTTTTCTTGATTTTAAATTTATAATCTGGTTATTGGGTTCAGCTTTTGCCTTTTCCCTTGGGAAGCTTATGTGTATGAGAGTTATACCATGGACGATTATAACTGGATGCCATTTTCCCTATGTTTCAGGAATGCAAATTCTGATGATCCAATGTATAGAGAATCAATGATAGAACAGAGAACCAAAGGCTCACGAGAGGGGTTTTCTGGAATATTAGAGAGAGGCCCTAAATACAAATCAATGGAAAAACCCTTCAAAATGGATGATGGTCCTGTAGGGGATTTGTCAACAGAAAGGTCTTCCAGTGCCAAGGCTGCTCCCAAGGGCCAGATGGAAAGATCTCCTTCCATAAGCATTGAACGCAGGTACATGAATAAAAGTGGTGTTAGGCAGAGCCTTGAAATTGAAGAAAGGGGAAGGAGGAACAGTGTTGAGGGTAGAGATTTCTCTACTTCTGATGAGAGACTTGGCCGGGAGTTGACTCAAGAGAAACCACCATTGGACGAGCCCCCTCAAGCAGAATCATCTTTTTATGGTAGGGGTAGTCAAGGCAATGCATCAGTAATTCCTCCACTACCAGCTTTCAGGGCTGCACTAGACAGACCTTTTATGGGTTCTTCAGAGGATGATGTTAGAGATAACTCCAATACTCGATACAGAAGAAGTAGTGATTCTGGTTTTGGAAGAGGGCATGGAAATTCTTGGAGGGCTGTTCCAAACTGGACTTCACCAGTGCCTAATGGATTTGTTCCTTTCCAACATGGGCCAGCACATGGAGGTTTTCAAACAATGATGCCTCAGTTTACATCTCAACCTCTCTTTGGTGTTAGGCCTTCAATGGAAGTTAACCATGCTGGTATTCCTTATCATATTGGTGATGTTGATAGGTTTCCAGGTCACCTGCGCCCACTTGGGTGGCAAAATGTGATGGATGGTACAGGCCCTGCTCATTTGCGTGGATGGGAAAGTAATAACGGTGTCTACAGAGATGATCCTCACATGTATGGTGGTTCTGATTGGGACCGGAACAGGCATTCAACAAATAGTCGTGGATGGGAATCTGGTTCAGAGACTTGGAAAGAACAGAATGGTGATTCTGAGGACTTGCCTTCCCTAGCTGGCAAAGATGAATCAGTTCCTGTGCGGGTGGACGACAGTTTGACTGATCAGTCTATTCAGGTGTCTCGGTATGATGAACACAGCCGGGATGAATTTCATGAGAAATCTCCTGAAACAAAATCGTCCAGTGTCAGATCTCCAGCAAAAGTAGCTTTGAACTCTTTGTCTACAATTGCATGCAAAACGGGGCTTGATTCTTCGACACCAAGTGACAATCCTACTCTTTTCAGCCAGTTTTACCTTTCCAAACTCGACATTTCAGCAGACCTAGTAATTCCAGAGTTATATGACCAGTGTATGTGTTTGGTAAATGTTGATAAGAGTACATCCATTGATGCAGATGTTAGTGCAAAACTATTCCAGAAGGTATTGAATTTTGAAAACTTTTTTGCTTCCTTTTGCAGTTCCAAAATTTATATAGCTTATATAGTGGAATTCAGTTATGTAATTATTGACACGAATTGTAACTTCGACTGATTAATTAAGGGGATTTTTAAACTAACCTCTTGAGAAGTGATTTTAACTTCATTAAGTCAACTGGTGTATTTACTCAAATTAGAACTGCACTTTCTGACTTCTTTTTTTGATTAAATGCAATAAATGACCTTTGATTGTTTTCCACTGTCCTGTGATTTGACAGAATGGCTCAAGAGCACGAAAGATATATGCTGCCACTTTTTCAAGGCATTCACCTTTGCCCGCAATTGATGATTCCCTCTTCCAGGTAAAACTACTTGAGTTATAACTTGATACAGTAAATTTCTGTAGTTGAGTACTACTTGTTTTACCTTTAGTCTTCAAATGATATGATCATTCTTTTTTGGTTATAGAAATTTGCACTGTCTTGAATTTTAATTTCCTGGATTCACATTTGACTTAAGTCGGTGAGCCTTTGTACACTGGGGTTTGCCGTTGTTTACATTTGACATTATAGCCTGATGAATTCATAAATACTAGATTCTGGAATCTTGATGAGTGAAAATTTTCTTCAATTTGCAGAGAGCCATAGATCTTTACAAGCAGCAGAGAACGGAACTGCTTAGTGATGGGAAAGTAGATATTCTTTCAGCATCCAATCAGGTGCTAGTAGATGAATCAGTTCCTCTTCCCAGCTTGGGGAGTGAGCAGATTTCTGCCTCAGCTTCGGATGAAATGGACGATGTGCCAATGCCTACATTTGAACATAAGAAAATGGAAGCTCTCTCTCCTGCTAAGGAGAATTTGGAAGAGATTGATCAAACCTGCAGTCAAAAGGAGCTGGATCATGATTATACCCATTCTTCGAAGCTAGTCATTTCTAGTCCATCTTGTGGTCACGAGAAGCAAAGAGAGCCTGTAGCAGGTTTGTGTGAGAAAGAGGACAAAGTCATTTCTGATATGGTGAATTCGGGGGATGCAGAGGAGAAAAGCCCCATGGCATTCAAAAATGAATTTCAGTTATCTCCAACATTGCGCGATGATGGTGATAACATGAATAACAAAGCTAGAAGTACTGGTTTTGCCCATCGTGCAGATGAAAAGCGGGGTTTCGATGACACAATGGTTAGTCCCTTAATTTTTGAGGATGGTTCTCCCAGAGCTTGTGATGCTTTGATGCCTGGGTCAAATGAGTCTGAGTCGCTAATTTTAAGCCGGATACATCATTCTCCTGAAAGTACACATTGAGACAATTTCTTTATCTTTCATTGCTTTTTATCTATTAGGTTTTTATTTCCTCCCCCATTTCTGTTCCTTTCATTTTAAGCGAGGAAATAAAAGCAAATGGCATTCATGTTCCCTTAGAATAGGGTTTTTTAGACCATCCATCAATCCCTGCATGTGTGATACGTTGCATTTCTGCATGAGCATGTCTCAGTGAAGTTGCACTGCCCATCTGCATGAATGGGATGGGGTAATAATACGACTCTCGTAAGTTTCAGTTGGTTTCCATAAAAGCTTTACGAAATAAATTCTAAGCTATTGGTTGTTGCTTTTTCACCTCTCGTTCTTTTCTTCTCTTTTTTCGAAAAAATGTCTGCGCATTCGCATCTCGATCTTTTCTGAATTTATTCAAATCACTTTTTTTTTGTGTTTTTTTTTTTCTATTTCGTACTACTATTTTTTTTAAGGGGGTGGGGGGGTGTTTTGAGTTCTTAGCTGGCATGGCGTACTTCTTGAGCTGTTTTAATACTTTACATTTGTATATGCAACAGTGTCCTCATAATTTCAAATGATAGGTATGAAGAAACCAAATCAATGAAAAAGATCGTTTACCTGTATCTAACCAGGTAAACGGGTAACAAGTTTATGAGGTAGGTTATTTTTACTATTAATTTTTTTTTTTTACTATTATTTCACTATCATTGGATTACAAGAAAAGTTAAATGAAGGGAGAGAAAAGAAGAATATTTTTTTATCCAATGGTGATTAGAATAATAATAAAATAATTGTAGAAAAAAATTACCAGTAAGAATATTCTAACTTAAAGTTTATTACTGCAAAACAGTTCCTGAAAATAGGGGTGCTAAATGAACCAGGGGCCTTTGGCTCGGCTCGTGAAGGCCTGAGCTTATATATTTAAAATTGATTATTGGCACGAGGCTTGAATTTGTATAAAAGTTCATTTAATAAAAAAGTCTCAGGTTCCAATTCACAAGTTCTGCTTTAGAGCCTCTCATACTGGCCTAGTATATTATTTTTTATTTATATTTTATATTTTTTATACTACTTATAATAGTCTCTCTTTCTTTCAATCCATTTCACCTCATTTTATTGGTTAAACAGATTTTTTAAATGTTTTTGTTCTATAATATGTTGTTTGATATACATTGAATCTATGAATATTTATGGAATTACTAGTATTGTTGATTGTATATTCTGTTTGGATAAATTTTCATTGTCTTATTTTTTGTTAACAGGCTAAAGCAGACTTTTATTTTTTGTAAATAAGTCAGGCCACAAGCTGATAAATATATTTACAACAGGTAACAGGCTTGGTCAGGCTGATAAATTTAAACACAGTCTTAACCTTTTAATACCATAACTCGGCCCGTTAACACCTCTACCTGACATATATCGTGTGCGCAAAACTATTTTCAATAAGCTTCCTCTCTGTAAATTGTTTCGTAAGCTCTTCCTGCAATTTTGCTTTTACTCTATAGACAGATTTTATGAAATTCATCCAGCATTTGGAGACGAACACCATGGTGACCTTGTTTGACTAAATTCCTTAATGGATCGAATTCGACGGGTTAATTTAAATAATTTGACAAAGTGTGCGGGTTAGGTTAATAATTAATAAAATTAAAGCAAATGATGATTTTGACTTGACTTGGAGCAGAATGTTGTGGGCTTGTTAATAGTGGTTTGGGTTGGTTCATAAGTTTAAATTACTAAAAATATTAATCTTTTTAAGTTTACTTTAAAATATTATTTAAAACAAAAGTTTGATTATTTTAAGTAATAATTAACTTAAATTCTTTAATGTAACTTAGTTAATAAATTATTTAAAATCAACACTTGTGAATTCTAATTAAATAAATAAATAAAAAATATAAGTCAATAGCCCAGTTTGAATAACCTGCAATTGACATAAGAAATAGGTTAGACGATTTGCGAATTATACTTGCGGCCCTGTAAGAGTAATCCTAATTTTGGCCCAATTCGTATGGACTGGCCCGGCCTGAAGTGATGCACTCATTTCATTTACCTATACCTATTGGTTAATGGTCACTAATATAACCGTGGGAAAATGTTTGTCCTTCTCAATGACACAATTTATGTCATTTACTCTCACAATAAAGTGTGACTCACATTTTTATATTCTTTTGTCCATTTTCTCTCTTTCTTTATTTATCTTTTTCTTTCACTCAAAATGAAACAATTCTACATCCTTTAAAATGATACACGTTTTTTCTCATATAACAGTATTGTTAGGTAAACCCAAAGCACCTTGCGAGGGGGTTGTCATTGGAGAAAAAAAGAAACTTCTTTATCCTCCATACAAGCAAGTCAAAAAATGTCTAATTTTCATTGATTTGGATCATTAAATAATAGATGGACCTACAACATATTAAATATTTCCGTTGTAAGGGTCGATGGCTCCATGACCTTCGATTTTGCCGACGAGGAGGCCATGTTCTGACAAAGACGCCGAACTTTTCAATGAAGAATTATATTGTTCTATTTTTGTTATCACTCACTCAATGTATATCAAATGCAACTCCATGTGTCAACACATAATATAGTATACATGACTGAAGATATCATAAAAGAATGAAAATTCCCTCCTTGAGTTAGTATATCGTTAGAGAATAAAAGAAGGGTTTATAATTATTATGTTAAATGAGAGTTAAAATTTTATGTTGTATAGATAAAAAATATGTGGGATCCATGTGTTAGAAAAATTATATGTAGGATCCATGCTAGTATGGAAATCGAAGGGTGTGTAAGAAAATTTGAATTCTCATGTTAAATGAGAATTATAAAACCTATAAAAGAATGTTTGGCTTTTATTTATGCAGTAAGTTATTTGCATTGGGTCTATAATAATATTATTTTGGAACCCGTAAATTAAAATATTTTTATAATTTTAATTTATTTTAAAATATAATAACTTTTATTATTATAATTGTTTAGTGTTTCAGTCCTAAAATGATATGATTTTAAAAATGAAGGAGACATGAAAATAATTTATGTTGAAAAATGGTAGGTTTATGTTCTTCTTTTAAATATATGTTTTTTTATAATTCATTGCAAAAGTCTACTTGAATTAATTATCAATTAAATTATTTAGGATGATGTGAGAAAAAAAAAAAACATTCAAATACATTCAAATTTCGATGGTTAACATTATTATTAATTCGCAATAAATGATAACCGTTGATTGACGGAAATCAACGGTTAAAAAAAACAATTGATTTTTTAAGTTAGAAAAAACAAAAAAAAAAATTTAAAAATACAAAAAGTTAGAAAAAACAAATTTAAAAATATATCTGAATGAGTCCATTATATGTCGTGCAATACGCACCTATACACACCTTCCAACTTTCCTCTTCGATGCCTTCGCTTCTCGATTGAGTCAGTTGCGGTGGTTTTCACTTTCAGCAAAATGCGTTAGATTTTCCGTTGCTTTGGCTTCTCCATTGAATATCTCACTGTCAAAGGAACTTTTTGAGGTCATTTTCTGTAATATTCCGTCCATTTTGTTGTCTTTCCATTGATCCAAATAACTTCTATTTATTTTTCTTCTTCTTCTTCTTCTTATTCCCTTTTCAAACTAAAAGAAGAAAAAGTGGGGTTGTCGCTTTCTATTGGAAAGTAACTAGATTTTCCGTTATTAAGAATTGCAAATTGAAGGGTTAAAATAGAACGAAACACTAGTGTTTTGGAATACCACTTAGCTATGATAAGTTTAGGAAATCATATTTGCAAGAATTAGCAACTAGATGAGAGAAAGTGAATGTACAGCTTCTATTGTGGTTGTTGGTTGAGTTTCTTGGATGGTGCCTCAATTAGTTGTTGGCATGTTAGACTTTTGAAGGGAAATATTAGTAGCATTTTATAAGCCTTATCTACTCCATTTGGAAAGGAAGGAAGAACAATAAGCATGCTTATGATTAACCACCACCACCCAAGGCCCCAACAATAAAAATGTATACTTGGTGTGGATGTTGGATATATTTTAGCATGGATGCCTGCAAAAAAACCATATCAAAATTCGATGTCTGGGTAAGTTTTTCCATTTTTTTCTGGATTTTCTCAATTTTCGCCTCTCGAGGATCGAATAAAAATATTCCAGGCCCTGAAAAAGTGGTCTAAACGATGGAATTTGGCCAAAATAAGGTGAGGGTAATGATTCTCTGGTTAGTCCCGCTCAGAATACCACCCTCCTTCTAATTGGGCCTAATGGTATTGAGTTTAAAAGTTACATGTATGCTTGGGTTAATTTATTTTATATAACTAAGCTATCAAATTTCTTCCTTTTTATACTTCATTAGACATTGATAATTTTGCTCTATCTGATTTCTATAGCACCAACTGTGAGCCAAGAAGCCCTCTTCCTATATATAATGTGGAAAAACATCGGTCAATCTTTATCAGGAGCTAATGAAGAGCAAGGCGAGAGCTTGTTGGGTGAGGAGTCAGGAGGCCTCTGCTCCCTGTCTACAACGCAGGTGCTGGCAAAACTTTTCATGCAAATCTAGATGTTTGTGATTTTATTGTAATGTAGCAGCTCTAATTTATGCCAGTTTCGGTTTGTTGACTAAGCAGAGAATTTATGGATTTGCTGCTTGTTTGATTGCTGGTCTGGCTTGCATGTTACTGGTGAGAGAAATTTGTGTCCTCCTTTTATATGTATGTGTTATTGTGTTTTACTTGCGTTGTTGTATTTAGATTTTAACTAGTAGAAATTTTAGTAATAAAAAAAGTATCTGAATCCCATATAACCAATGCAGTATATTTGTAATGAAATAATTAGGTTTCGTGCAAAGATTCAGTTGATGGAATATATAAATTATTTTTCTATGTACTTAGGCCATAAATTACATTTTTTTTAATGTATTGTGGCAATTTAATGATGTTTCTCGTTCATAGGAAATCATCCATGTCCTGTGCTTCACCCAGACAGTAAATACCTAAGATCAGATTTCTTCTTAGATTTTATCTGTAAAAGACAATTTTCCCACTGCCTGATGGCATAACAGTAGTTTCATTTTCCTGTTAGGCTTTTGTTTCCATGTCTTGACACAGTTAATTTCTTAGCTTTGTTCCACAGAAAAAGCCACATCTTGCAAAAATGTTAATGGGGGTTGGACCTTAAACATATAGTTTTTTCAAGGACCCTGCCTTAGGAGAAAATCATAATTGGGCCACGGCAATAGGGTGGATAAGATTGCACTGGCAGAGTGTTGCATGAAATAACACGAATCACTTAGTGGAAAGATTCAAGTATCGTGGTCATTGTTGAAATTAAAGGAAAGGGTGGAAAAGGAGGAAAAGAGAGAAATAGTATGTACCACTGAGAATGAGATGTGATGTTAATAGAATACCCTACTAATATCCTTATGTATACTAATAATCTTGGTCAAGTACTAGAGTAGTACATATAGTGCAAGCCGAGTCCATTAACACCCCTACCATAACAAGACTCCTAACAAATGACTAACGAGTGAGAAATTTCTTTCATCTTCAAGATGATTCGCGATGATTAATCTGAAGCATAGAGAATTAAACATTGCAACCTATCACTTTTTTTTTTAATAAAAAAATGCTGTTCCCTTATTTTTGTTTTCTTTCCTCAGGTTATTTTTTGTTCTTTCTGCTTAAGTATCCTGCATGACTTTCATCATGTCTCCCCCTTGTTCATTTGAAGTAGATTTTTTACTTCTTATGAGACATTATCTGTGTGCTGCACTTCAATTATTTTGATTTCTATCTGTACTTAGAACAAGAAAGGGATGCAATTTAAAACCCTCTAAGTAACTTATAGTACCTAATACAAATATATTGATATTTTGTTCTCTAATAATTTTGAAATTTTAGCAACCTCAAGTAAATTGTGTTGATAACTTAAAATACTTAATTTTTTTGTTTTCTATTTTGCAGTCAATGATTGTTTTTGCCAAACCCATTAAGTTTGCAGTATTGTTCACCTTCGGCAACCTGTTAGCAGTTGGAAGGTAGACTCAATTCCCCCCTTGTTGACCTATGATAGTTTAAGAAATAACTTTTCCCAAGCTACATACACATGCAACTTAACATTTGAGGTGAGGGTATTGTGTGTAAATCCAGATTGATGTCTGTACGACCATTAACAAATTCTAATTATTTTCATGCATAAAACCATCCCCCACACCCTAATAAAATAATATGAAGAGAAGTGATACGATCCTACCATAGCAAGTGTACTGTAGGGATAAAGATAAAAGGTTTTGGGCTTTTGGATGCTGTGGTTGGCCCAAGTGAAGATGTTGAAGTTGGTCCAACAATTGATGGCTCATGTAATAATGTTGGTGCTGTCCAAATTGCCCCTGAACAGATTGCAAGCGTGGAAGTGTGTGGGAGCAAGTTAGTTACGGAAACTGCGTAAGAGGGGAGAATGAGGTGGGGGAAAAGGGATCTGGAAAGTATATTGGAATTGAACCCTTGGGAGAGAGTGAAGCCTCTCCAATTGCTTCACATTATCCTTTATCTTACTGCAATGTTATTTCATGTCCAAGTTCTTTGTCATTTTCCTTTCTTTGTATTTGTCTCTGTTTTACTGTCTCTAGATTGTATTAGTTTCTTGGAGAATATATAAAATCTGATTATTCAGGCCAAGATCCTTGTTCTTTGTGATATTTCTATATTTGGTTAGAAGGTCCGTATCAATTGGTATCAGAGCTCCGATCTAGGAGCTCTGTGGTAGGGGCATTACACGATGCAATACACGATGAGGTGATTCGAAGGCTGGAAGCGAATGAGATGGCGATGACGGAAATCATCAAGAGGTTGGATGAGATGGAAGGAAGACGACTGAGTCTTTCCCGTAACGGAGAAGAGGTTGGTTGGATGAAATGGCCGGCCAACAACGATTCGGGTACTGATGAAGGGGTTGGTGACAGGTTCGAATGGAGGAGAAATTCTTTGAATCGTAACCATCAGCGACTCAAGATTCCCAAATTTTCAGGCGAGGATGCTGATGCTTATCGCGATCTGTACGGTTTGAATCAAACAGGGACGATTGCAGAATTCAGAGCAAAATTTGAGAAAGTGGTGGGTGCTTTACGTTTTGCGGATGAAGAATTACTCAAGGGAGCGTGGGTTAATGGTGTACGCAACAAAATAAGGGAGGAGTTGTTGAAGTTTCCTATGCTTAATTTGACGGACATGGTGAAGTATTCCCTGAAGATCGAACGGAGGAATGTTGTGACGGTGGAAGGAAATTTTGGGCCAATGGGCAAGGATTGGGTCCAAGGCATCAATCAGGTGTCAATGGGCCAGCGAACAAGTATGGGCCCAATTGAAACAAAGAAGGGGGCTGCAATGATCTTAGGCCCAGCAAGCATGATTAATCCAGTTCACACCAGCCCATTTTCAGCTCATTCCACCAACTCTTACAAGAGTAACCCTAGCGTCCAAAACACATCAACAGAGAGGGGGCCACCGTCGAAGGGTTCGTTGTCGACGACCAGTAACCGCGTCCAGGGAGATAACGTCAGCCATGGACGACGACTGTCACCAGCTGAGCTACGCGATCGTCAACAACACGACCTCTGTTCTAAGGGCTATGAGTTCTGGAGTCCCAACCACCAGGTCCGTCAACTGCATCCTTTGGTGGTGGACATGGACGACGAGGAAGATAGAGAAGGGAACGACGAAGGAGAAGCGTCGAATGCGGTTCCAGAAGAGACAGATTCCGAAAGAGAGCAACTCTCCATGAACAGCTTGTTAGGGCTCACTGCAAGCGAAACTCTGAAGGTTTGGGGCGAAATTTTAGGACGAAGGTTAGTTGTGAAGGTGGGTTGTGAAGCATCTAACAACTTTGTGCCAACAGCAAAAGTGGAACAACTTGGATTGGCAGTGACCAAGACCCCTGCGTTTCAGGTGGAGATGGGGAATAGCGACAAGATAAAATGTCAGGGTGTGTGTAAGGGAGTGGAGATCAACCTTCAAAATACCCAAATCAAAGAGGATTGGTATTTGTTCAAAATAATTAGCGCAGATAGAGTTCTAAGATTGGAATGGCTCATTCGATTGGGCAAAATCAAAACAAATTTTGTAGAGATGATCCTCAAGCATGGCGAGAAAGGTAGGGAGGCGGTGATTAAAGGAGATCTTTCTTTGTTCAGGTTTGAAACCTCTATCACGTCTATTACTACATCCTCTATAACAGTTGCAAAATTGAAGTTTGGGCAAGTTATTCGGGATGGATTCATTAGTGGGAAGGTTGAATGCAATTCGTTAATGTGTGCTAGACTTGCTGAAATTTATTTTTGTGCGCCTTTCATTTTAGCAAGTTTCCCCTCAGTTTCATTTATTGATTTTCGTAAAACCCAATGGGATCCTGGTGGTAGTTACTGTGTTTCATGCATAAGTTGGTCATTGAATTTCAAGCAATGGGATCCTGGAGGATTGATTTAAAGGACTGATCTTCACCTTGAGGACAAGGTGAAAGTTTTAGGGGGGCAGTATTGATACGATCCTACCATAGCAAGTGTACTGTAGGGATAAAGATAAAAGGTTTTGGGCTTTTGGATGCTGTGGTTGGCCCAAGTGAAGATGTTGAAGTTGGTCCAACAATTGATGGCTCATGTAATAATGTTGGTGCTGTCCAAATTGCCCCTGAACAGATTGCAAGCGTGGAAGTGTGTGGGAGCAAGTTAGTTACGGAAACTGCATAAGAGGGGAGAATGAGGTGGGGGAAAAGGGATCTGGAAAGTATATTGGAATTGAACCCTTGGGAGAGAGTGAAGCCTCTCCAATTGCTTCACATTATCCTTTATCTTACTGCAATATTATTTCATGTCCAAGTTCTTTGTCATTTTCCTTTCTTTGTATTTGTCTCTGTTTTACTGTCTCTAGATTGTATTAATTTCTTGGAGAATATATAAAATCTGATTATTCAGGCCACGATCCTTGTTCTTTGTGATATTTCTATATTTGGTTAGAAGGTCCGTATCAAGAAGTGATGCCACCTAAATAGTTAAGTTTGTTTCCTGCAAAGCCTTTTCTGACTCCTTTGTCCTCTTCACTGTTAGAGCTCTTTCCTCTCTTTTTCCGTTGTCTTTATTAATTAGACTGATTTTTTTATTTTTTATTTTCCTTCTTTTCTTCTAATATGTAGGCAAGATGTTTCTTTTCATTCCCCTTTTTTTCTTCTAATATGTACTTTCTGATTTATAAACATGGATAGTACATGAGTGCCATGAGTGCAGCAAATGATATACACTTGTTACAGACACTATTTCCTATACCTCTACAGATTACAGTATCTAGTAACTAGGTGAAGAATAAATTTATACAATGTACATGAGAAGCATGAGAATCACATGTTTAATTCTAACACTCCCCCTCAAGTTAGAACATATTTGTCATATGCACCAAGCTTGTTATAAATAAAATCAACCCAAGGTCTGCTGAGGGATTCGATAAATATATTTGCTAACTGTTCGTTGGAGTAGACAAAGCCAGTTGTGATTTCGCGTGAAAGAACCTTTTCTCTGATAAAATGCACCGTCAATCTCTATATGTTCTTTGGTACTTTCATGAAATAGAAACAATATATAAAACAGTTTGATTGTCACAAATTAATTTCATTTCCTTGATGTCCCTCCATTTAAGATTCTGTAGCAATTGCTTCGGCCATGTAAGTTCGCAGGTTGCTGCTGCCATAGTGCTGTACTCAGCCTTTGCACTGATCTAGTAGTGACTATGTTTTATTTCTTACTCTGAAATTGATCTTTTATCTGATGGCAAATGCACCCAATCAGCATCAAAATAGCCAACAACTTTAGCATTGCCTTTGTTTTCATAAAGTAACACTTCCCCTGATGCACTCTTTGATGTATCTTAGAATGCAAACCATGGCATCCCATTGACTATCACAAGGAGCATTTAGAAACTAGCTTACCACATTTACAACTAAAGTAATGTCTGGTCTAGTTATTGTAAGATAGTTGAGTTTATCAACAATACATTTATATCTGCCAAGGTTTGTTAGTCACTCCCTTTGACCGAGCACTTTGACCAAGTATTACTGGGACGACATTCTAGTAAAGCCTATTTCCTTAAATATGTCTAAGGCATACCTTCTACTGTTGGGCTGGTTGGCAATTTGTGGGGTTGATTGGAGGTTGCTGATGTAAAATATTGCTGGAAAAAGTTGTCAATACTCAATAGTAGAGGATGATGCTGGAAAGAGAAGTTGGTTGAAGCACAGCTGTACAGCACAGTGAAGAGGAGGATGTTCTAAGGCATACCTTCTACTGTTGGGCTGGTTGGCAAGATTGGAGGTTGCTGATGATTCCATGATAAAGTAAGAAAGGGTTTGAGGAATTGTGTGTATCAACACAACTAATTTGATTTGTACACATGGTTCGTACCTAAGTGCAGTAATTATAACACAAATTACAGACACTAATTCCTATATAATCTATAGATTACAATATCTAGTAACTAGAAGAACAAAGCAATACAATCTACACGAGAAGCATTGGAATCATGTGCTTAATTCTAACATTGAGTATATGCTATTGTGGCAGATTGGGTCTTCTTTTTTTTCCCTGGTCTTCCAATTTTCTGGATTTAGTTCAGTAGACCTCCAACTTTGTTTTATATATCTGGCAGTACAGCCTTTCTTCTTGGACCTGCGCAACAATTGGGAATGATGTTTGAACCTGTTCGTGTTTTTGCAACAGCCATATACCTTGGCTGTGTTGTTATAGCACTTATTTGTGCTCTCTTGGTAAGCCCTACTCTTTTGATCTCCATAAGGTCAAATATATGAAAGTTCATATTTCCTAGGTATATTAATAACTGGCATTCTTTAATGATCTCATGAGTTTCAAATTTTTTTAAAGTGAGAGTAGTGAGGAAATTTGAACAATCTTTCCAGCTGTCTCAATTTGTATACTGATTTGATTGCCCCAAAGCATTTCTTAGTCGGATGGATAACTGGTATCCATTTTTCATGTTTTGTAGATCCATAGCAAGATATTGACAATAATTGCTATCATAGTTGAGATTGGTGCCCTAATTTGGTAAGTTTGCCTTCAACAGCCCTGTTTCCTGACATAAATTTGTGACATGAAACCATATCTACAAATTAAGAACATTTCAAAATAAGTCCTATACTCCTATGTTTGTTGTTTACTTATATGTAGTTCATTAATAGTTCCAAATTGTTACAGGTACAGCCTGAGTTATATACCTTTTGCTCGAAGAATGGTTTCTGATTTGATGATCCGATTATGTGATACAGAGCTTTAAAAAATAAATGCAATGCAAGGTTGTTTCATGTTTTCTCTAGTATACATGGTTGCTCGGTGTTTTTGAGTTTTGTAGCCGTGGTCCAGTTGGCAGCATTACTGATTAATATAAAGTTCAGATATTGTGTTCATGTCCCAATTCTTTCCCTTTCCCTTGAAATACTGAATTAAAAATTTTGTTTACACAATTATTGAAAAGGATACAAACAAAATGTGATTAAATTTATTGTTCGGGAGTTGCTTAGCATATACCCCCAATTCTTATAAAAAGTGCAACCTATATTCTTTTGAAAATTCAAAATCTTGATCGTTGATGGGGCAAATTTTTTGAATTTGTTATGTGTATCATGTTCAAATATTTTTTAAATATTTAAACGACTACATACTATATGCCTACTTAGTAATGGTTTAGGTCAATTAGAGAATATTATTAAATAATTACTTGATTCTTTACTTACGTTAACCATGAGCAGTTGCATTTTTTTAGTTTTTTTTTTTTTTTTGCATGTGGAAGGGAAAGGAGAAAATAAGGAACTGAATAAGTGTCTTTGTGCATGTATAGGGCCTCGTTTTGTTGGGCCAGTTCATTCAAAAGAAAAGCTCTTTTGCCAGTTACCCAAGTCTTACAATTCAGTAGTGTGTTTAGAAATAGGATCTGCATTTAGTGCATACACTGGTTCCAGGTTAAGCTTTTGTAATCCCCAGGCATGGTTTTAGGAGAAGCTCTAAAAGGTAATATTTTTCATAAGCCATGGTTTGGAAGTTTCTAAAACTAAATCAAATATGCTATTATTCTTGCAGCTGGCTAAATAAAAGTCACAGCAAAATATTAACTCATTTCTTTACCTTAAACTCGAATTTAATAGGCACAGTAACAATAGATGGCCTCTGAACTTTAGCCCAATAGGTTCTCTGTATGTCAACCCAATAGTCCAGAGCTTAAGCCTAAAAAATCATTTGATCTGCCCCAAAATTTTGTTTAATCAATGGGTTACTTTTCAACGTTTTTCCTTGTAATTACATTTCCCTAGTTAAAAAAAAATTTCTCCCCAACCAAACCTAAAAGGTAAGATTTTTCCTAAAAATGGTTTGTATTTTTGTAATTTTAATTTTTTCAGCTGGTTAAAAGTAGTTTTTATATTTATAATTTTTTAAGATTTAATAGGCACAAAACAATCGATTCTGAAATAAATACAGTTAACTTATGTAACCCTGCAGATCTTAAGCCTAAAAAATCATTTGATCTGCCCCAAAATTTTGAGTTTAAACAATTTCAGCTAAATTCTCTCTTGAGCTGTATGCCCAAGAAAGAAACAAAGATGAAAAGAGAACGTGGTCACCGGTGGGTGTGCTCAACCTAACTGAATCTTCAACTAAACATGTTCCTTTTCACATGGTTAACTGAAAAATGGTTACTCTTTATTCTTATGATAATGTTAAAGTCTTAAAGATCATTAATACTTGCTTTGGAAATACTAAGCACTTTTAAACACAATTTTCTTTTGGTTGGTCAAGCAAAACACATAACACATTGGAACATTGTAATTTCAAGGTTGATGGACTGAAAATGACAAGTCCTTTTAGCATGTCCATCAATCATTCAGTGCCCCCTGTTTTGTGTTCGCTACATCTCACCCTCTTTCTATGTTTGCTGGGTGCTCGTGGCTGTTGACTGTTATTGCCACCTACCATACCATCTATTGATTTATATTTTTATTGTAATGTTAAAATTAAAATTGCTGAATATATTAAGTTATTGATACAAAGTACCAACTATACTAATTCACCTTATCAATGATTATTAACCCATCAAGCCCTAGAGTTAGGTAGAATAGTTCAATCCTTATCACCCGTTGTATAGTTGCTTTCTTTCCACATTTATTAATAATCCTCCTCTACAGTAAAGGAAAAGGTTGTTGAACTTTTTCATTCACTTTTTCCCTTTTTTTTATCTTTTTCCGCACGATAAAAATAGATCTGCTTAAAAGTTGATTTTTATTTTATTTTATTTTTGTAACCATGAGTTAATCATACTGATTCCTAATATTTTTTTATAAATTCCTAAAAGTGTTTTTTTAAATGATTATTTTGAGAATTGAAGCTTAGCACAACTTTCCTGGCGAAAAAGATTCCAGTGGCTCATTTTGAATTCGGGAAATTTGGTAATTATGTATCCTTTTATCTATGTCTATAAATCTTGTTAGAATCTCATTTATTTAATGATTTAAAAAAATAAAATTCCAAAGTTTCACATAATTTAAATTTTTAAAAGATTCATTTCTGTTACTTAAACACGTAATACATTTTTTTTAGTGAATCCTCTTATATTAAATAAAATATGACATGGTCATGTGTGGGAATCATAATTATACAAAGGTGAATTAATCATGATAAGAAAAATATTGAAATAGGTAATTACAAAATTAATACTGTCAATTTATCTTTATATATTTTTTGATTTTCGTAGATGACGGTATCATGTTTTATTTAATATAATACGATTCTTTCCTTCTTTTTTGTTTTCTTATTTTATTTCCCCATGGAAATAAGGTTAAGGCAAAATATACGTGAAATAAATTAGTCAGGAAGTACACCTAACAACTAACCATTTATAACTGATAAAAAAATAGAGGAAAAAATTTGAAGTGATCGAGTTTATATGAAAACATCTTCAGGTCGGTATATTTTTTAATTAAATTTGAAAGAAAAAAAATTAAAGAATTTGTTCACTCTTGTATGGTTATTGTCATCTAAATCTCACTTTTTTGTATTTTTAACAAAGGAGTACATACTTATATAATATTAAAAGATACGCGGTTATATACAACGAAGAATTCTTACATAATTTCTTTCATTTTTTTTTCCATAAATTTTTAGACTTATTTTTAATTTTAAATATACGGCCATCTTATGCATTGTATCTCTTCGTTTTAATCGCTTTCTAAATTATCTCTTTCTCTTTCCTTAGTCTCTAATTTATTTTACGAGTATCTTCCTAGCATAGTTATAACGCACTTACTATGAATATGAATCTTGTGTAGTGAAAAGAATATGGAGTTATCATTGACTCCGGGAATAATCATTGGTGTTAGGTTTATAGCAAAAAAAATAAATAAACAATTTTAATGAAAATCTGAGCCATTGGCTTCATAAAATGTCATAGTCACTAACTGCACATGAAAGTTTCTAAACACATTTCTAATATATTATACTAAAATAAAATGAATCAGAACCAAATTTGGTTTTGACTAAGCAATTGTAACAAACCAAGGCAGCGGACACCAACTTGATAAGTCCATACAGGACAAGTGATAAGGGCATAGAAATAGACAAACTGAGTTCTTTCATTTATTATTAATTACTAATAATACAATTGGGTTGGTGAAATAGTTTATTTCCCTGATGATGATTAATTAAGACACTACTTTTCTGATACAAATTTTTAAATCAAAAGGGAGTGGTAAGCACATGCACTTTAATTTCTTGCTCATTCAAACGTTCCCAGCTACCCACACAAATACACAATGATAGTAAAGGGTGAATCACCTACTAATAACCAACCTACCACCACCTACTCAATATTGAGGCTTGCCATTAGAGCCTGTTTGGATCCATAAAAATTATTTATAAGTTAAAAGCTAAAAAAAAGAGTTTAAAAAAAAGTTAAAAACTGTTTGATAATTACATAAAAGTTTTAGCTTAAAAATTACTTAAAAGCACATATGTTTCAAGAAATCATCTCTCTCTATCTTTATAATTCTTTATTTTAAAAAAATAGCACACAATTTAAGAAAAATATATAAGAGCTTAAAAAAAAACTCCTTCCAGGAGCTTTTAGTTTTCAACTTTTTTCTTCATTATAAAAAAAGAGCTTTTCATTATAAGAGTTTTTCTCAAAACCTGTTTGGCCTAACTTATGCTTGTAAGTTATGTAGCACCGATACCGACACGGGACACGTGACACGATACGACACGACACGACACTCCGATACGTTAATTCTAAAAAATGTTAGATTTCGACACGTTAGGACATGTTTTGATATTAAATAATATTTTTAATTTATGTAGTGTATATTATATTTAATATTCAATAATTTAACAAAAAAATGAATATAAACTTATAATATTCATAAATTTTGCAAAGAAACATAAGATATCCCAAATATTTATATTAAACTTAATAAAATGGTAGTCGTAATCCAACAAATCTAATATTTGAAACTAAAAACTCAACACAACGCAATCTTTGAATCTTTTTTTGAATTTCTATAATGCGTGTTGGAGTGTGTCCGAGAGTGTCGGACACGACACGTCAGGGTTATTGAAGTGTCGGTGCTTCATAGTAATATAAGTAACTTATAGCTTAAAAATAAGATGATCCAAACATGCACTTAGTCTAATAATTTTACGTTTTATCATCAATCACGTGATCAATTGGTACGAGATTATTACATCTTAACCAGTGATTTTAAATTCGAGTTTTAAGTATACAACTGTATTAAAATTTTAGTAGAGAAAGTTGTCGTGCATGTAATCTTACCCAACTCATTGGATTAATCGATTAATTGATGAATCCGTGAAGAAATTAAAAAAAAAAACAAAAAAACTCCAGATTTTAAACAACAATTATTATACATGGTTCTAGGTTTCCACAAAAATATGGCAAAAACAGTTAGGATTCCATTTTGTTTTAATGTAATTTTCCTCTAGAAAGGATGGGAGTGGGTTGGTATCCATATTATGATGGTTCGTTTATCCATTATTGAATTGTTTAAAAGAATATTTTTTTAGTTGTTTAATCCACAAACAAATCAAGAAAGCACTTTCAAGATATTTAATAAAGTCATCTATTTGCTTTTCGATGGGGTCTGGATTAATTTCCACCATCTATCATTTGACTAAATCTGATTATCTTGGAACAAATCTATACTTTTGACAAATTAAAATTTCTAAAGCCGCCTCCTTTTTGTTTGTCAAGCTAATAAAATATCACACATCCACTTATTTCATTTTGTCGATTTTTACTTGCTATGCTACTTTCGCATATTCTAAAAAATGGTACATTTTTCAGATACCATTTTTTAATATAGGTGAGTTTATATAATTATTAAAATGTTAATGGGAAGGGATTCTGTTTGTTTGTTTTCTCTAATTTCCCTTTTTCTCCTTCTTCATTTCAAACCACAGTGACTATCAAGGACTTTAAATGTAAGCAAAAATAGTTCTTAAGAAAAAAGTGTACACACACTCACAAGTGAAGAATATGTCTCCATTACTTAATGGGGCATTCTACTTTTTTTATAAAGAAAAATGTTTCAGGTGAAGGAGGCTTAACGAATTTAAATTTAAATCATGCAATTGTCATTATTAGAAGGTCAACTTGTAAGTAAATAATTCCTAGCAATCTGAACTGATCAGCCTTGCAATTATACACTTTACTCGGTGAATTATCAAATATAGCAATATTTCATTTGTGAATACTACACGTTAACACTAAGTTCCGTAAATATGGTGACGGTGTAAAGTTGACTCAGTTATTATCAATAGCTATATTGAAGTGAAATCCTCAAACACATTTAATATTATACCATATTCACATCAATATCAAAGAGAGAGTGTTAAAAAGTTATTGAAGAAAGAGAAAATGTTAATCTAATGGTGATTAGATGGGTAGTAAATTGGTAGTGGAAGATTTTGGTTGTGAGAATATCTCTCCTCTTAATATTATACCATATTAAGTATGCGATTTGATTTTCTAAGAAAAAGAAAAGTTTCATATTTATGCAAATCAAACAAATCGAAATATCACTAACATGATAGTTGAATTCTCCCGTAACAATGAATAAATATTTTGCCATTAACTATTGAGGTGGCTAGCTACCTTCAAAGTTTCTCAAATCATCTAATGTCACCTAACATTAATTAGGTGCTATTGATTCTCTAAGCAAACTTAAAAGTTCATTCCCAACTAAATACGGCACATAATATTTAGGATGATATGATAGGATAAGAATCAATAAGACAAGAGAGTTTGATAAGGATAAAAAATGATATATGTCATGTGTTTGATGTGCACTAAATTATCAATATAATAGGATTATGTTAGCCTATCATATAATAGGATTATGTTAGCCTATCATGTGTTTAAGGTGATATAAATAAATTAAAATACTATTTATAACAAAATATGATATAATTTATTTAAAATTAATTTTTAAATATTGTAATTTTATTTATACAATTCTAATAGTGATTGGTTATACTTACTACTTTTTTTTTACTACCTCTTACTACTAAATCTTAACTGTTGATTTCCGTCAATCTAATGGTTATAATTTATGGGGTCATATTTATTAATTAATTATTAATTTGCAATAAATTATCCGTTAGATTGACGGAAATCAACGGTTAAGATTTGATAGTAAGAAGTAGTAAAAAAAATATGTAGTAAGTATAACATTTCCCATTTAAAAAAAATTTAAACAGTATTTTAAATTAGTTTTCTATTCAGGTTGCACTTTTTTTGGTTATTTGGACTTTTTCACTTTTTGTTTGTTTGATAAATTTAGTTCTTAAATTACTTATATTTGAAGATTATTTTTTTTAATTCTAAGCACACACTACTCGTTTCTTTTTTCTTTTCTTTTTCTTGTCTCGGTTTTGTCAGGAAAATTTTTGCATTTGCAGAAGGAGATGGGTAGGCCTGCGAAAGGGCATAAAGAAGAATTGGTGGATAAGAGTTATTAACTGGAAACAGCTCTTCCTCACTCATCAAAGGTTTCTCTCTCTCTCTATGCTTCAGTGGTGCAACACCCAACAGTGTTTCATGTTTGATTAATTGATGGGTGTCTCAAATTTCTTGGGTTGAAATTAAAGAAGATGACTTGCTAGGGCACATTTGATTTGAGCGTTCAAAGGGGGTTTAGGCGTTCAAAGGGCACTGTGGATGGGAAGGGGTTTGGGCAAAGAGAAGGATGTTTTCATTTTCTAGGGATGAGTTGGGGGGAAATTATTAAATTTTATTATCCTATCTTATTGGTTTTTAACCTAAACTCTTTCTGAGTTAAGTTATTAGATTTCGGACAGAATAAAATAAGGTCAATTGATAATTTTATCTTATTTGTTGGGCTCACCAAACAATTGATAAAATTCTGATAGGACAAAATTATTCTATCATATTCTTTTTATTAAGTGCACCAAACTGGACTTAGATTTGTCATAAACAACACCTAGTAAAATTTAAGTTTTGTTTAATGTGATATAAAACTATTAATATAATAAAAATCTGAATTTTCATTGGAGAATTAACTTTTGATATTTAGTTAATCATTTATATTTATCAGTAAAGAATGTGACGATATTAACTAATGCTATCCGGTTTAATTTTGTAATTCACTAATGCTTTGTTGGTGTAGTTTACTATTTTTTTTTTTTTTTGATAACAGTAGTTTACTAACTTTACATTAAGCAATGAATGAAGGTTTCTTCATATCTCAGGGTGTCTCTTAGAATGAGTGAAAGAGTATAAGGGATCGAGGGCCCAAACCACAAATTAAGCTCCTCAACGAACCAAACGGTCAAAGCATATCAATTATTTTTAAAGTTTGACTAAACCAAACGCCTCGTCATCCTTTAACCCCCAAACTAATTAACAAAGCATCTAAATGGAACAAAAGATGTGAAATATTGTCAACATATAAGCAAGAATACATGACAAAGGCGAATTTAATAAACTCTTGGATTTTTTTATAATCAAGTATGGTCAGTCTCACATTGGTTGGTAATAAATTGAGTGAAGTAGATATAAGTAAAGGACCAATGAACTTAATGTTTTAAGATTTTAGGTTATGACATGATATTAAATCCACTTGATGTGGTTGATCTAGCCATGGGCTTCTCCTTGACACCAAGTGAATCTGACACCATGCCACAACCCAAACCTCAAGAAATTGAATTTGAACTCATCACACTTGAATATCTCAACAATCTCGCTCTCAAATATGAAACTCAACATTGGCATGCTGGTTCGATCAAGCCCAACCCCGACTTGATACCATTATTGTCAGGGAGTTCAGGGGAGTCTGTCGTAGGGAACCACAATCAATGAGCTAAGTTAGATCTGGCTAGACCGAGTCCAACCCCGGCTTGATACCATTGTCAGGGGGAGCTTGTGGTAGGGAACCACCACCAATCGGCCAAGTTAGATCAACCACATCAAGTAGATTCGACACCATATCACATCCTAAAACCTTAAGGCTTTGTTTAGGAGTTTGGAGGGGAAGAAAAGCAGGGGGATACAAGGGGGAGGGAGGGGAAGGAATGGAAGGAAACTGGAGGGTATTCCCTTCCCTTGTTGAGAGTTAAAAAATGGTAAGGGAGAAGAGTGAAGGGACAATGAGATATTTTTACCATTTTACCCCATTTTTAAAATTAATATAATTTTTATATTTTAAAATTAAATTAAATTTAAGACTTCTAACAAAATTATTTATGTACTTTTGACAATACTAAAAAAGATAATATTTTTGACGAAATTTCTACGTTGCAAATGATGAAAATTTTGTCACAAAATTATTTTTTCGTCACAATACTTTTCGTCGAAAAGCAACAGAATTTTTTCTCTAATGAAAATTTTTACAAAAATAAATTTTCTATCGAATTTTAGTTTCCGTCAAAAGTTTTGACGAAAATGACTTCCTCCATCAAATGTTTTAAACGAAAAAAGAATTCCGTTAAAATTTTTGACAGAACGTTTTCCGTTCAAAATTTTGATGGAAATGTGTTCTGGCGAAAATTTTGACGAAAATTGTTTTGTCAAAAATATTGAAAGAAATGTTTCATTCGAAACTTTCAATGAAATTTAGATTATGAAAAGAATTTTGACAGAATATTTTTTCCGTCAAAAAATTTTTTCTGTCAAATATTTTAGACCGAAATACGTTCCGTTGAGAATTTTCACGGAAATGTTTTTTATCAAAAAACTTGACGGAAATATTTTCCGTCGAAAATTTTCGATTGGAATGTGTTTCGTTAAAGATTTTGACAGAAATTTTTTTTACCAAAAAGTTTAACGAAAATGTTTATGTCAAAAACTTTCGGCAGAATTTAAATTCTGGTAAGAATTTTGATGAAATTTGTTTTCGTCAACAATTTTCAATAGAAATGTATTTCGCTGAAAATTTTGATAAAAATATTTTTTATCAAAAACTTCGATGAATAAGAATAAATTTTTTTGTGAAATATTTTTGCAAAATTTAGATACCGTAAAGAATTTCGACAAAAAAATTTCCGTCAAATTTTTTTACATAAATGTTTAGTCACAAATTTTGACGGAAATATTTTTCGAAAAAAATTTTGATGTAATTATTTTACGTCGAAACTTTTCGATGGAAATGTGTTCCAGCAAAATTTTGGACGGAAATATTTTCGTGAAAAATTTCGACGTAATTTATATTCTATCAATAATTTTGACTGAATTTTTTTTCAATACAAAATTTATATTAGCGATTATGGCAAAATCTGGATCTGTCTCTAATTTCGTCTTTAGTTTTGACGGAAATTTTTTGACGTATATGATTTTCATCAAAAATTTCATCACTATTTTTTGAAGAAATATTTTTCGTCAATAAATTCTATCGGTGTTTGAGTCTTTTCTAATAATATCGCGTTTAAAAATGATTCACAATTATGTAGTTTTAACATCTTAATGCTAAGGGTAGATAAGTAATATTTAATATTTCCCCTTAAACCCTATAAATTGGGAGAACTTTAATTTTTTTTTTTTAAAAGAAGGGTTTTTGAGGGTTTAGTAAAAATCCTCAATTTTTTCCCCTCCTTTTTTTAAACTCACAAATAAGGGAATGGCTTACTAAAATCCTCGTTTTCCTTTCCTTCTCCTTCTAAAACCAACTCCCAAACAAAGTCTGCGTTGGGTTCATGGGTCCTCCCACTTATATCTATAGTTCACTTAACTCATTACCAACCAATGTGAGACTCATCACAGAATGTGAGACTCATCATACTTGAATCTTATTGGTATGCTCTTCCTCAACCAAATATCTATTTCCAAATACTCAACTCGCCTCTAGCCAAACACCTACCTAGCTCGAGACCAATCTCGACTCTTATATCATTGTCAGGCGAGTTCAGGGGGAGCCCGTGGTCGGGAACCACCACCAATGGACTAAGTTAGATCAACCACATCAAGTGAATCTGTAACCATGTCACAACCCAAAACATTAAGGCATTGATTTCCTGGGTCTTCCCATTTATATCCGTAGTTCACTTAACTCATTACCAATCAATGTAAGACTCATCACAGAATGTAGGACTCATCATACTTGAATTTCATTGGTATGCTCTTCCTAAACCAAATACATATTTCCAAATACTCAACTCGCCTCTAGCCAAACACCTACCTAGCCCGAGACCGATCCCGGCTCTGATACCATTGTCAGGCGAGTTCAGAGGGAGCCCGTGGTAGCCAACCACCACCAATGGACTAAGTTAGATCAACCACATCAGTGGATCCGTAACCATGTCACAACCCTAAACCTTAAGGCATTGATTTCATGGGTCTTCCCACTTATATCCATAGTTCACTTACCTCATTACCAACCAATGTGAGACTCATCATACTTGAATCTCTCTCTCAAGTATGAAACCCAACATTGATATGTTCCTCGTTAACCGAGTATCTATTTCCAAATACTCAATTTGGCTCTAGTCAAACACCTGGTTACCTTGAGCCCAACCTCGACTTTGATACCATTGTCAGGCGGATTCAGGGGGAGCTTGTGGTAGGGAACCACCACCAATGGGTTAAGCTAGATCAACCACATCAAATGGATCCGACGCCATGTCATAACCAAAAATCTTAAGCATAGTTCACTTAGTCCATTATCAACCAATGTAAAATTCGTCACACTTGAATATCCCAAAATTTCACCCTCATGCGTGAAATCCACAATTGGTATGTTCCTCCTTAACCGAGTAACTCAGGGCCAAATACTCAACTCACCTCTAGCCAATCATTAGACTAGTCCAAGTTCAACTCTACTCTAATACCACTGTCTGGTGGATCCATGGAAAGCGCGTGACGAGGGACCATTACCAATAGATTAAGATTATACCACCATATTAAATATGTGCGACACCATATCAAAATCCAAAATCTTAAAACTCAAGTTGTGACATATCACATTCACTTGATATGATTGATTTAATTTTTTTTATTTTTTTTTGATAACATGATTGATTTAATTTATCCCATTAGTAATAGGATTTTCGTTCTATCCTTTAACATAACACAACAAACTTTCCTACACACACAATATTTTGTGGGGCCCACACATTTTTAAACAAAAATAAAAACAAAAAAATATGACACGCAAAACGAATCTCTATAAAATTACATAATCACTTTTCCTAGGATATAATAAATATAAAACCCTTACTAATAATCACTCATTACAAACTTCCGCTGAACCCGCGAGACACATTGCAATTTAGCAACCAACGGTGTCGTGTCGTATATGCCGCAACACCATGTGATGATGATGACAACTATCATAAAAACAAATAAGCTTCATAAGAATGGTCGATTAGTTCAATGTCATCACTACAAATTCCAAGTCATCTGTGGATAGTATAGCCAAAAGCATTTATCAAAATCATTGTCTATATATGAAAACATGTAACTGCTTCGAGATGCCGCACATGATATATGGTCCAAATTGTGCCTCGTTTCTTTCCTTCTTAATCGCAATATGTGACCGAACATAAAATGGATTTAATACTGCAATTTTTTTTTCCTTTCCTTCCGTTGACCAACGATATTTAAAAGTTGGGATCATGTAAGTCATACATTATTAAGATAACATTAAGTTAATATAAAAATATTAAATAATAGATTCTACTAGTTCGATGACGACAATTGAATTGACAAAAAAGAATTAATTAAGAAGTAAGTCATTGTGGGTTTAAACCATATAGCTCTCGCTTTGTGTGTGTCTATATATATATATATATATATATAAAAATTAAATATCAGAAATATTAATTGGAGACTAAATTAATATTGTAAGATTTATTGAGAGATTAAATGGACATTGATAATTTCATACAAATTCAAACCTATTCCCAAAAAGCTAAAAAAAAAAATTGAATAAATTTTTTTTTCAAAATTATTCAGACAAACTAGACATGCACTAAATTATTGTATACAATAAAAAACAGAAATTTTTTGATTTTGAGTAAATTACTTGTGGGGGAAAAAGTATTTTTTTTTTTTTTTGGCAACATGTTTGGGTTGTTTAACGAAAAAATGTTGATTAGCTATTATTTCATCATTTTACTTATAATCTGTTGTGATTGTATCGAAGTTGTGGGAAATAATATTGTTTTGCCTTCAACCATATAATTTTTTCAAAAGTTTTGGGAAATAATATCATTATTCCTTCAACCAAAAATTTAGGACATTAAATTTATAAGTCATTTTATTTATATTATTCTCACTTAATTTATTTTTAATGAATATATGACTTTACTAGTCATACTTAAAGGGGAAAAAAAACATACTACAGACTTTACTGTGTAAATGTATAGGTTAGATAAGATTAATGACGAAGAAAGACATATGACAAATTTATCAAGTAGGACTGTAGGTTAGTTAGGTATCCATTTTTCGCTTGAAACGGACTGAAAAACCCAAACCTGACTTGGAAGATCTATTCGTGCGAGATTTACGTTAGGTCAAATTCGCAGGTTTATCCCTTAGATTATTAATTATTATTTAAAATTGTAGCCATATTAAGAAAATTAATTGTTAACTCGAGAGGTATTTTCTGATTAACAAAAACATAATTTTGATATTTCGCTCCATTAATGTTGCGGGGAATGTTAGAATAAATCTCATAGCGGACTCTCACTAATTGGTCATCTATTGAATTTAATATAATTAGATTAATAGTTAATCTAAATGGGAGAAAGAATAGCCTAAAATTGATCTACACATTTCCACCTATTCAACCTTATTAATTTGGGTTGATGTGTCAAGCAATAATTGAACTGTCCTTAATTATTGGTCCATGATGGCAGGACTAACTTCAGTTGACAACTTCACATTGCATATTATTTTTTGTATAACCTGGATATCCTCATTCAACCTCCTTCAGTCATCTTGTTTTTGGAGTACGGCCTGAAGGCTAGCTCCTCATTGGAATAGCGGGTGAATTGAGTTTTGCTACCGGAGGAAGATGAGACTAATCCCCCTTCTAGGAAGGAGATACGTCCTTTGGCCCCCAAAGATTTTCCAAGAATTTGCTTGAGACAGGATTTGATCCCCTGACCCGAATAAATCGTTGGAAGCTCATGTGCCAACTGAGCTACCCTTAGGGGTTTGACATTGCATATTTATATATTGGGCAGATTATATTTATTAATTTTTTATTTATAAATTCTTATAAATTTGTTTATGTATTTTAGGAAGTACAAGAATAGAGGAATATATTTTCTGAACTATTTAACATAGGCAAGTTTGTAGGTAAAATGTTTGTAAATATAATATGAGGAAAGTGATAATTACAACTTTTTTTTTACAACCATATCTTAACACCGTTGATTTCCGTCAATCAACGGTTATCATTTATTGTGAATTAATAATTAATTAATGAGTTTAATTTTTGAAAATAATAACAGTTGATTGCCGAGAATCAACGATGTTAAGATATAGTCGTAAGAGGTTGTAAAAAAAAGATTGTAAGTATAACCTTCTTCATATAATATATATAGGAAAAAGTATTTCTACAGCCACTTTAGATAAGTTTGTCTACAGTTACTCATTTTTTAACTAAGTATGACCGGTCATATTTAGTTATAATAATAAAACTATTCTTTTTTTCTCTTTCCTTGCTGACGTGGCGGAGAGAGAAAATACAATTTTTATGTATGACCGGTCATACTTAGTTAAAAAAGGATAGCTGTAGACAAGTTTATCGAAAATGGCTATAGAAATATTTTCCCTATATATATAATTAAATTATTTCTCTGACTGTTGGACGTCCAACAATAAATCTTGTATCGTTGATTGATTATGATTTCTCGCATTTAATACTATCACTCACCTTTGTATGGTTATAATTTCTCGAATTTACTTGCTAGACGTCAAACGATTGGAAAAAAAGTAATGGCATATATATAGGGTTCATCTAATCTTATGTTGTATGAGAGAACATATTTCATGTTGTAGACATACATGTGCTGGGCCCACCATTTACAAAAAAAGGAAAAGAATAAAAAAGAATGTCACGGCTTTCGATGGGTCTATTGGATATAAAACTACTCTTATGTTGCATAAGAGTAGTTTTTCCCATATATATGTGTGTGTGGGAAAAAAGTATCTAATGTTACTTTAGATAACTTTCTCTAATGTTCATCGAAAGGACGTCGTTTTGGTATTGAAAAATTAAAATGATAAAGACTATTGTAATCTTGAAATAAATTAAAATTACAAAAAACCATGATTTCAATCCCAAAACGACGTCGTTTCGATAAACATTAGATAGAGTTATCTAAAGCAACTTTAGAATAAATAAACCATATATATATATATGTATGTATGTATATGTATAGGTAGGATCATTTGACACCAGTGTCAAAATTAAAGTTTGACACCTAATCTGATAGACTTTATATCAAAAAATATCGGCGAATCTGAATTGTAAGCGTGTCACACCATTGATCTTTTTTTATCTAACGGCTACTAGATGAGGAGTCAAATTTCAAATTTAACACTGGTGTGAAAAGGATCCTACCTCACATATATATATATATATATATATTATATATATATATATATATATATATATATATATATAGGATTAACTTATACTGGTGTAAGAATAATAAATCTTACACCAAATCTTAACCGTTGATTTCTGTGCATCTAACGGAGAGATTTATTGAGAATTAAAAATTAATTAATGACTGAGACCTAATAAATCTTATCCTTTAGATGCAAAAAATCAGTGGTTAAGATTTTGTGTAAGACTTATTATTCTTATAACGGTGTAAGATGATCCTACCCTCTATATATATATATATATATATATATATATATATATATATATATATATATAAGGGATATTCTTACTACCAAAAATTTCTACTACCAACTTACTACATATCTAATCACCATTGGATCAACATTTTCTCTTTTTTCAATTTTTTTTTAACATTCTCTCTATCTGATTCAATGATGATTAGATAGGTAGTAAGTTAGTAGTAGAAAATTTTGGTAGTATATATATCATTTCTATATATAAGGAAAAAGTGTTTGTCATTTTAAATGACACAACTTATGTCATTTCACTCTTACAAAAAGATGAGAGTCACATCTTTATTTTTTTGTCCATTCTATCTCCTCATAGTCTATCTCTCACATACACTTAAAATGACACAATTTTACATCATTTGAAAAGAAGAGGCTTTTGTTTTTCCCTATATATTTTCTAGGGCTTTATTTCTCTCATGCTATATGAGAGATGTTATCTTATGTTGTGAGATAAATTAAATGGGGTCTACCAATTTTTTAAAAAGAAAAAAGTAAAAAAAAAATGACACATCTTTTTATGTGAATGTGACATGAGAGTTATAAATAAGAGTATATTTCTAAACTCTAACCACTTTACCCATTGACAATCGAATTCGACCTCGAGACCAGGAAAAAAAAAAGTAATATTTCAAATAATTTAACCTCAGCCTATACGTATTCTATAAACATGTATTAATTGTCTCTTAATTGTCTCTTAATTGTCTTACGTATAGATATTAGAGTATGCTTGGCTGAGGATTTTGTTTTTCTTCCAAATATGATTGTTACATTTTTTTTTTAATAAATTCAAAGATATCCTCCGGCTCAAGGAGTCAAAATTGAGATTTTACCTAAAATCGGAAAGGAAATTAAAAATCGTAAATCGTAATATAAATCGTAGATTTTACATGCACTCTAAAATTAAATTTTTATATACATATGCTTATGTATAAAAAAATTTAAGAAAAATAGACTACCTGCCACCATCCTTATACGTTTGCATACAATTGTCACACTCTAAGGGTATAAGCTAATAAATCATTCAAGTTATTATCATCGAAGACATTCTGTTCCACATGATCTCCAACTACATCATTCAAAATTGTCTTCATCTAAACCTTGATCATGAGATAAAGTTCCTTCATTTTCCACAATCCATTCTCGGATGAAACATCAACAATGTTATATTCAACAGTTTTTCTAACTTGCTTAACATCATTCCAAATTTCCAATAGTTAAAATCGGGATTTAAATCGTAAAATCGGGACTTAAGTAAATGTCTAAATCGGAATTTTATATTGGAAAGGATTTTAAGTGAAATCTAAATCGTTTTAGCAAAAATAAATCGTTAAAATCGGGATTTTAAGATTTAAATCCAGATTTTAACTACCATGCTCCAGCCATAACCGAAGACTAATTTCCATCGACCACCGTTGGACCCTTTCGGGTGGCTCTCCCAAATCTTTTTTTTCCATTTTTAGGGTTTGAACTCGAGAGTTCTGATTAAGGGGCACAGACTCCTTACCATATGTGCCAAAGAAATTTGGTGATTTTGTTACATTCTAACTCACATTCAGAGACAGTTTATGTTGTTTTGCAAAATATACATTTGCCAAGGTTTTGAGTTGAAACCATGGTTTGAAATGAAGCAACTTTATGTCACTTTTCCATTGAGAAATTTCTCTTGTGTTGAAAAGACAAATGTTCCCAATATAACCTTTTTAATCTGTCTATTTTGGGAGAGAGAGAAAAATTGCACTTAACACTTATGCTTATTATATTGACTTTTCAAGTTTCTTCTACCCAGTCTAACTTTTTCTTTCATTAAAAGTAATATTGTATAATAAACTACTTGTTAAAGAAATAAATTAAGAGATTAATATTTTTCATATTGTAGGAGATAATTTTAATTTTTATACACATATAAAAATATGTGGGGTTAACCTAACACATCACTTTTATATGACATACCTTATAAAATCCATTGTATAATAATCTACTTATTATATAAATAAACTAAGATATTGATGTTTTTCATATTATAAGCGATAATTTTATTTTTTATATACACATAAAATATGGTTATCACATATTTTTATGTGAAGATAGGAGATAAAATTATCTTTTATAACATGAAAAACATTAATCTTATAAACTAATAATATAATTATGTTATAGGAAATAATTTTATAAACATTTTAATCTTTCATGAAAGGAAATATTTTTATTTTTATTTAATATATAAAAGTGTGTAGGGTTCATATGCTAAAAACAGACCAAATCAAATCAAAAAAAAAGTTAAATATATATAAACTTCCACATACTTTTATTTGTGTGTAAAAAGTTCATATAATATGAGAAACAATAAACTCGAAAACAATAAACTCATATATAAATTTATGTCCTTTTAGATAATTACACGTTTAAAAGTAATTTTGACCAATACTATTGATTCAAACAAGATTTAGTTAAAATTACTTCTTTTTTTTTAGTAGGTAGTTAAAATTACTTTTCAAACAAAGATATTAAAACATAAATTACTACTTTCAATCAAAATCAAATTTTGTAAAATCGAGTTCTTCCAAAATCAATTTTACAAACAATGCTGCAACGACACACTTATTCTATGTCATTGATTGCATTCTTGGTATAATTTATTAACTTTAGATTAAGCAGTGAATGAAGGTTTCTTCATATCTCAGGGTGTCTCTTAGAATGAGTGAAAGAGTATAAGGGATAGAGGGCCCGAACCACAAATTAAGCTCCTCAACGAACCAAACGTCAAAGCATATCAATCATTTTTAAAGTTTGACTAAACCAAACCCCTCATCATCCTTTAACCCCCAAACTAATTAACTAAGCATCTAAATGGAACAAAAGGTGTGAAATAGTGTCAACATATAAGCACGAATGCATGACAAACGCGAGTTTTATAGAACTCTTGGATTTTCATATTGCAATTTAGCAACCAACGGCGTCGTGTCGTGTCGTATACGCTGTAAAACCATGTGATGATGATGACAACTATCATAAAGACAAATAAGCTTCATAAGAATGGTCGATAAGTTCGATGTCATCACTACAAATTCCAAGTCATCCATGGATCGTATAGCCAGAAGCATTTATCAAAACCATTGTTTATATATGAAGACATGTAACTGCTTCGAGATGCCGCACATGATCTATGGTCCAAATTGTGCCTCTTTTCTTTACTTCTTAATTGCAATATGTGACCGAACATGACATGGATTTAATACTGCAAATTGTTATTCTTTTCCTTCCGTTGACCAACGATATTTAGAAGTTGGGATCATGTAAATTTCGTGTAAGTCATACATTATTAAAAAAACTTTAAGTTAATATAAAAACATTAAATAATAAATTGTACTAGTTCGGTGATGACAATTGAATTGATAAAAAAGAATTGATTAAGAAGTAAGTCATTATGGGTTTAAATCATATAGCTCTCTCTTTGTGTGTGTCTATATATATATATATGATCCTTAAAAAAAATTTAAATATCAGAAATATTAATTTGGAGACTAAATTAATATTTTAAGATTTATTGAGAGATTAAATGGACATTGGTAATTTCATAAAAATTCAAACCTATTCCCAAAAAGTAAAAAAAAAAAAAAAAACTTTTATGAATAATTTTTTTTTTTCAAAATTATTTAGAGAAACTAGACATGCACTAAGAAACACAAACATGTTTGCTTTTGAGTCATTATTTCGGGGAATTTTTTTTTTTTCATGAAAGATTTTATTTTATTTTTGCCACATGTTCGGGTTGTTTAACGAAAAAATGTTGGTTACCTATTATTTCACCATTTTACGTATAAATCTGTTGTGATTGTATCAAGTTGTGGGAATAATATTGTTTTACCTTCAACCGTATAACTTTTTCAAAATTTTTGGAAATAATATCATTATTCCTTCAACCAAATAATTTTTTCAATTATATATATATATATATATATATATATATATATATTCCCAATTCAATATATGCAATATTCAAATATATTATGTTAGAATTTGTTATAAAAATATCTATAAAAAAAGAATTATATATATATATATATATATATATATCACTAGGATTGGTGCAGTCATATAAAACTACGTCATTTTATATATATATATATATATATATATATATACAAATAAGAAATCATAAGTTGAAATAAATATATGAGTATTAAGTATCCCACCCAAAACCTAAAAACTACGTAGGAGTTTGCATATATATATATATATATATATATATATATATATATATATATATATATATTTCATTCAATATATGAATTCAAATATATATAATTATTCACTTACAAAACTCTAATATTATAATATATATATATATGTTCTTCACCTTATAAAAGACATCATTCATCATGGCTAATAACAAACTGGTCATTTTTCTAATTTCTCTCATTTACTAAAACTTTGTCTATATATATTTATATATATATATATACATTCATTATGCATTCAAATATACTATGTGTGGTAAAAATTCTATAAAAAACGAATGTTTAAATTCACATGTCACAAATAAGAAGACGCAGTTGAAGAAAGGAATTTTTTCAATGTGAACATATATATATTCCCTTCATATTCAAATTCAAATTATCCTTCTGTTTTTTTTTTCTTCATTTTTTTTCTCCTCCACCTGTGAAAATACATAAATACCCTTCACTTCAAATTCAAGTTTCCTCCTATTTTTTTCACTTTTTTTCTCCTCCACCTGTGACCTGACCACCTCCATCTATTACACCATTATCTAAACCTAAGTACCTAACAGCAGTCATCAGAAATGCAGCACCCGATCAATGATTTGTTTGTTATCTTTTTTTATATATGATTATTGAGGTTGCATTTTCATTCCTATGTTGGGAAACAATTGAATTCCCCCTACTTACTATTCATTCTGCAGCACAGTTCTTCTATTGTAAGGTAAATGCATTTTAACATGTCATTTCTAGTGAGTTGTGTTGGCTCTTTACGAATTAAGTGTATGTGTGACTAGGGAATGGTTGGTCTGGAAGGATTAATAAAATAAGTTTCATATTTAGATTTATCTTTTTAGGTTTGTCTAGGAAAAGATAAAAAGCTATTTTTGTAGAAACTTGAGAATGGGTGTTAATCAATGAAAAGTGGGTTTTAATTAGGAAGTTTGTAGGGGTTCTTTTGTCCTTTCAGCAGTAAAAATATAAATAATAATGATAAAGGCAAAGTTTAGCATACAACTTGATTGAAATTTGGTTATTGTGTGTTTGCTTGTTAAGTGGAAACTGTAGAGAAGCCAATTGATGGTCAATGCTCGTCATCAGCAAGGCAAGAGTGTAAAATTTGCCATCTATAGGACCATGTTAGCTTTTATTTGCTCATAATTCATAAAGCTAGCTGAATGATGGACGGCTACTATAATATTGGATTCAGAAATGTGTACTAGTTTATCCTTTTATGAGTGCCCACCCTTAGTCAATATCCTGGATCCGCCATTGCTGGTGCTGTTTGTTCGAGAGTATTATCAACAAACAGAGATAATCTATTTTATAGGGAGGGACAATTCTCATTCACTTTTAGGCATCATAAAAAGAACAATTTGTCTTAAATATATATTGTCTAATACTTGGCTCGAATTTTATTCTTTCATTTTATAATTGGTTTACATCGTTTCTTTGTTCATCAATTTCATTGTTGCATCTATATTTGAAACACAGATTTCCCTCATTTTTTCTATTTGTGTGCATCTGTCTCAAACATTAAAAAAGAGGAAAAGTGTGTGTCATTTTAAAGGATGTAAAGTTGTGTCATTTTAAGAGATAGATAAAGAAGGTGAGAGGGTTGACAAAAATAAACAAAAAAGTGGGTCTCATCTCTTTGTGAGAGTGAAAGGATATAAGTTGTGTCATTTAAAAGGATAAATATTTTTCCCTTACAAAAAATCTTAAAATCATATGAATTAATAAACTCAAACAAATTATTTTTTCATATTAAAAATTGATTATACACGTAATTAATTTTTAACATTTTTTCTTGTAGTTATCCGAACACATACTTATACTGATTTAAACAATAATTTAGCTAATTTATTTAGTTTTCTACAATTACTAATTATAATTATGATTATAATATCCAATTTTAATAGTTAGAGAGAATCTTCTAACACATATGAGAAGAAAATCGACCGATACTTGTGTTGTAATCATACAATATTTTAGTTGTGGATCGGCATCGCCTTTTTTACTTAGAAAGGAAAAACTGCATGCTATGCACTTATTGATCCAATGGCGTATTATTTATAACTTTAATCATACAATAAAACACTTTTTAAAGATTTTTTTTACTTAGAAAGGAAAAACTGCATGCTATGCACTTATTGATCCAATGGCGTATTATTTATAACTTTAATTTTATCATACAATAAAAAACTTTTTAAAGATTTTATGCATCCTCTAATTCAGCAGCTTAGTTGTTTTGCTGGTGGATATTTTTTAAATAGTGACAAGCACATACTTCCAAATTATACAAAATCAAATAAACGATTTTGCCTCGAAGTAGTTAAGATCAACTCGTGATTCAAGATTCTTGTGTTGTTGAGATTGGACGCTGCGATTAGTTTATTAATTGATTATTTAACAACTAATATGAGATCCATCTATGCGTTCAGCCTGTGGTGTATCCAAGAAAGCTTCCAACTAACTAAAATATATATATATATATATATATATATATATATATATGGGAAATCTAACGGTTCTATAATTTTTTTTTACAACCTTTTACAATCAATCTTATACGTATATATATATATATATATATATATATATATATATATATATATATTGTGAATTAATAATTAATGTAATTTTAGTTTAATTTTTATATGATAAACGTTTTTGTATGTTTGAAAATCAACGGTATATATATATATATATATATATATATATATATATATATATATATATATATATATATATATATATATATATATATTATAAGGATAAGGATAATTTTATATCGGTGTAAAATTAATAAATTTTGTATCGTATCTCAACCTTTAATTTTCGTACATCCAATGATTATAATTTATGAAGTCATACGAATTAATTATTAATTACTCTACAGATAATAATCGATAATTTTGGTCTATCAATAATTGAGATGCAATGTAAGACTTATTAATTTTATACCGACGAAAAAAATATCATGTCCATGTCATACACATGTTAATTTATTGTGAATGCAAGTGTACCGTGCTTTCCATATAAAATGCTCCAAAGTCCAAAGTCCAAAGTAAACATTGTTGACAAAATGCGACAAAGCTTTAAAAATATCAAAAAAAATTACACAAAGTATATATGTTACTCGAGTCTTAACATATATGCAGTTTGTTTTTTATTTTTATTTTTTGATAAATAAAAATATAAATAAAAGGGTAAATATTGAATGGTTAATTAATATTTTAAAATATCTATATTAATTTTACGGTGAGTAGGTAACAACTAACAAATAATGAAAAAAGTTATTATCACATTATTACGGCAAAATTAAATGTTACTATACATTTATGTATATAAAAACTTGTTAATATTAGAATTAAAATACAATTTGTCTGGAAGTATGATTCTTTGAACTTGGTGAACCAAAATATATTTACAAATACTCTCTGTTAATTCGGGATTTTGGTCTACTGTTTGTTTTGATTTCTTTACCAGAATATTGCGTCACTTTGATAAAATAAGCATAATGAAAATTTAAATAATAATTAAATAAAATTAAAATTTGACTCGAACTTGCAGTATGACAGTATCTGCTCATTTTTTTATCATTTATTTGCCAAAGAATATAACGAAAACCTCGTTACGCGGAGGTCCGTTACCGAAGCTGTGGCTTGGACCAACAACCTGAAGTGGCCACGATGGTGCGTTCGGTTAATTGATAGTTTTGTTTTTTCCGAGTACACGTTATAACTATAGGGATAAAATTTGCGTCACTGTAAGATTAAGGTGTGTCATAAATATTAATTATATTTATAGATAATATTAATAAAAAAGGAAGAGGTTATACTTACTGCCACTTGTTGTCAAATTTTAATATTGATTTCTATTATTTTAACGGTTATAATTTATTAAAAATTAATAATTAATTAATAAATATGGATAGTACATGCTTAAGTAATATGTATTACCATAGTACATAATGTAATTTGTAAAAATTTGTAAACTTTGAGTTTGTAGATATAATCATTATATATATATATATAAAGTTATTTTAGATAATTTTATCTAATATTTATTAAAATACACTTAAAAAAATGTATGAGATCCATGTGGATCTATGTGAATAGAAGAGAGAAAAAAAATATGAGCCCAACATTTGTGTGTGTGTGTGTGTATTTTGATATACTAGATAAAGTTATCTAAAATAACTTTATAAACTTTAGACTCTATATAATAATAATTAATTATGCTATATTAATACAATTGACTTTTGTCTTTTAATATTCTAATCAATTCATCATTTCTTGATTAATTCGATTTAGAGCGGATTTAGGATTAACACTTTAAATTCCTTTGGAATATGATATCGGGGAGGATTAAATATATACTTTTATTTCTATCCATTCAGCTCCTATATACCAACCATTTAGTATTAGATTAACTTTTAAAAAGCTTTTGAAACGGTTCTTTCAATCCCAGAGTTAGTATATATTAGGACGCCTAGTTCCCTCTTTCTTATGTTTGATTTGGGGAGCGTGTGTTCGCAAGAATAAGTGGCATCATGATGCTTATATTTTAAAGAGTATAAAAGCAAATGATCCATCGAAGCATAAATTTACTTTTTCAACATTAATCAAATTTTATATTCAAAATTTTGGTTTATGTCTTACTAAGCAGAGAAAAGAAGTTAAAAAATAAATCGCAACACTAGAAAGGTAGGTAGGTAATAACGTATCGGTGACCACGTGGGGTATGAGATTTGTTGGGCTAGTTGCCAAATTTATAAGTAGGTAGCCAAAGAGGCAACATCACAATGCCCTGAAGCAAAAAACGACAAGTACTTTGTGCCTAATTTCAAGATGGCTTCTTCGGCGTTTTTTATATTTTGGATGAGTAATGATAAGAGTTTACATATTTTATCTTCATATTACATCATTTTTTTTTATAATTTATTTCTTACAAATTTTCATTTTATAGGTGAACTTATCTGGACCACCCGAAAGAAATTGAAATAAGACTAGATTAAGTGCTATGAATATGTCCAGTTTATACCAATTAGGATTCCCCTACCAATATGAAAGTTTATTCAAAATACTACACTATCCAATAATAAAGTAAATTCACTTATCTTGCTTCCGAGGTCACTTCAAATGTCAAGAATCTTTCATCACAGCATTGATACTTGGAGAAGGAGGGTTTCTATAAACATGTTGGACCACGTGTAAGGCATTGAATAGACCCTGCTTGAATGAGGTCAAATTTCAGTTTTATTATTATAGTCGTATAATGGCTCCGCAATGAGTTCCAGAAATGAGATTCTGATTTCTGATGGATTCCTTTCACTGCGAAAGCTTTTTCGTCATTATTCTGATTTTAAATGCTCCACAACTTTAACTTACTAATGGTTCATTATGGAATGCCAATGTGCTTACTTTCCTTCGTTATGCTAATTGATTGCTATATGAATATGATATAGGATGGTCGTTGAATTGCAATACATATTTTGTATTGTTTAATTAATTAATTTTTTAATTTTGTGAATTATATGGAATCATAAAATATAAAAATATAATAAAAATTAATTAAAAAATATATAATATATTTAATGTAATATAAATTCAAATTTAAAAAAAGATCAAAATACACAAATACATCTGACTAAGTGTTTGGTACGAGAGTATTTAAAATATTTCTGGTAAATCTTCTACGGTAAACGTAAATTGCCATGTTTGATAGAAGTAAACAAACTCATTTCCCGGATATCCTTAAATTACTAGTAATATCATTTACATAGAAAGTTCACTGTTCTGATTACCAAAAATAATATGGTAATCATGATTCCAACGTGAAGGGAAAGGAGAACAACAATTTTTTAGACAAAAACAACAATCTTTACTCAATATTTTCGGTAATATTTTGGCAAACCAAACACATTTTTTTCGTAACATTCCGGGTAAACTCAATTTCTATTGTATTCCCATTAATCGTGATTCCTGAATACTAAAATGTCATGATATGATATAAATAGATATGATAACCTGAGTCCCCCCCTAGGATTACTTATCATATTGTAGACGTGATAAAATGAGCCAACAAAATAAACTTATCTAGGGTGTGCAAAAAAACTGATTCACTTACTCGGCCATTGATCTGACCCATAAATACCTATTTTTTTAAGTGGATTTACATACTGGCTCACTTTTATTTGGGTCAGTTTTAGACCTGACTTGTTTTAATAATTACCCATTGACCCAAAACCTGACCCATACCCATTATGTGAAAAAAGAAAAAGAAAATCACAATTACAATAAAAGAAATATTTCCATAAAAAAATTTTGCAAAAATTTTTGACGAAAAATATTTTCATCAAAATTTGTGACTAAAACATTTTTGTAAAAAAATTTGACAGAAAAATTTTTTTGTCAAATTTTTTTACGCAAGGTAAATTTCGTCAAAATATTTCACGAAAAAACATATTCATCAAAAATTTCGACGAAAAACATTTCTATCGAAATTTTTTGATAAAAAAAAAATCATCAAAATTCTTTACGGCGAAAGTTTTCGACGGAAACGTTTTCGTTAAACTTTTTGACAAAAAAAAAATCGTCAAAATTTTTAGCGAAACACATTTCCATTGAAAATTTTCAACTAAATATTTTCGTCAAGTTTTTTGATAAAAAATATTTCCATCAAAAAATTTTACGAAACACATTTCTGTCAAAAACATTCGTATAAATTTTTGACAAAAAATATTTCGATAAAAAGCTTTGGCGGAAAAAATATTCTGTCAAAATTCTTTAGAGAATCTAAATTTCGTCGAAAGTTTCGAATAAAACATTTCTCTCAAAACAATTTCCGTCGAAATTTTCGTCAGAACACATTCCTATCGAAATTTTGAACGCAAAATATTCCGTCAAATTTTTTGACGGAATACTTTTTTCGTTTAAAACATTTGATGGAGGAAATCATTTTCATCAAAACTTTTGACGGAAACTAAATTTCAATAGAAAATTTATTTTTGTAAAAATTTTCATTATAGAAAAAATTCTCTAGCTTTTCGACAAAAAGTATTCTGACGAAAAAATAATTTTGTGACGAAATTTTCGTCGTTTGCAACGTAGAAATTTGTTCAAAATTTTGTGACGAAACCAAGTCAAAAACGGGTCAGGTCGAATTTGACCCACTTCAGAAACCAAGTCAGACCAGACCCACTTCAGAAACCAAGTCAGACCAGATCCACTTCAGAAATCAAGTTAGGTCAGATCCGATCCGATTCTGAACTAGTTCAAAAAATTCCAAACCAAGTTAGACCGGACTTGGATCAAATTAAAGCGGGTCGAGTCAAAATACCTGACCTCTAAAAACCAAGTTGGATTGAGTTGACACAAAAACCTGACTCGACCTGATCCATGCACGGCCCTAAGCTTATCATATATTGTTGTTTTACCAAACAATGAATAAAGACAATATGATAACATATTCTATCATATTATTTCTATCTTGTCCACCAAATGACCCTAAATGTATAATGTGTATTAAATAGAGACACTTGTCCCACCCCCACCCAACTTGTAGCCTAACCTCACTCTCTATGCTCAAGTTGAAAGCGTAGTAACTATATTTTGTTTTAGGTCTCCTCATAACTTTTGTTCTTGTGAAATTATTTTAATTTATATAATAATTCATTATTGATTCTTGAAAATGCACTTGTACATAATTAAGTTTAGTGCAATTAAAATTATCGGGGGAAATGAACTTGCACATTACACATAAAAGAGGAATTAAAAGTACAATTAAACATTTATATTATCTGCACCTAAAACAAAAGAAAAATTACGCGATGATATGCTTACAGATTGTATTTGACGTACGGGTGTGTCAAATGAATGGTTTGTATGAATTTTAAGTTTTACCGTAATCAGTAAGTGGAAAATAAATAATTCATTTATTTATAATTTGATAAAAATTAAATAAATTCACCTATACCTCATTTAATAAATCAGCATCTAACCCATTTGATAATATATTTTTATGAATGAATCAAGATCGATTTCATTACTTCTTTTAAAAAAAGGAGTGTGGTATTACTGTTTTTTACAACTTAAAAATTTAACACAAATTTTGGTAACTTATTTTTCGAGTATGTATTTTTTAATCAATTTTGTAAAACATAAATCTTATAATTTTTTTGTATACAATTTGAGCCTTACATTTTAGATTGTGATTAAGATAACTAATACGAAAAGGCGTGCATGTTGTAGAAAGGAGGAGTATTTATCAATCGATCCAAACCGATTTAAATCGCGGTGACTGAACCGAAAAATCAATAACCGAATAAATCGAAAAGCGAAAAATCGAAAACAAAAAAAAAATCGCAAATTTTAATTGAATTGGATCGGTTTTCGGATTAATTAATGAAAATCGATCCAATATATTAATTTTACTCTATCTACTTGGGCATTTCCCCAATCATAGCTCAAAAAATTCTAAAGTCAATATTCATTAACCCATCAACTAAACCCAAGAAAAAACCTAATCACATCTCATCAACAAATTTCATCTGTGTAGCTTCATATCTCATTGCAAAAAAAAAAAACTATGTTATCGTTTGCTGATGCTTTTGTATTTCAAAAAAAATAATTATTACAAAGCCAATATATACAAAAGATGTTATTTGCACAATAATCATGAAACAAATTTTAGTATTTTCAAAAAAACCAAAAACCGAAACTGATCCAATCCAAACCGAAAAAAATTATATTGGATCGGATTTGAAAAAAATCCAAACCGAAGGGATTAGATTAAATGATTTTTACTTCCAAAATCGATCTAATCCAGACCACGAACACCCCAGTAGAAAGAGAAAAAAAAAAAAGACGTAACAGAAAGATAGTAGAGAGAGAGAAAGAGACGAGACCGATGAGAAAAAATTATGACGTGAAAAAAAATGTTTTGGTCGTAATACAAAAAGTAATTTATAAAAGTTTGTAAATAAAAAGTCTATAAATATAACCTATCCGAAGTTATAAAATTTATATATGCAACCTATTTTTTTATAACTTTTTACAATTATATCTTAACCATTAATTTCCGTTAATTAACGGTTATCATTTATTATGAATTAATAATTAATTAATAAATTTGATTTGTAAAATTTTTAACCATTAATTGACAGAAATCAACGATTAAACATAACTATAAGATGTTATAAATGAAAATAAGTTATAAATATTACTTTCTTAAAAGTCACATATCCATGAACATGTAAATTTACAATAGATAAGTATGAATTTGTAACTTTTGATAAATACCTTGTAACTTTTATTCATGACCAATGAGGTTGTAAGTTGTAACTTATTAATTAGTTCTACTATTTCATAACATATAAATGAGTGTGTAATTTTCAGTAAAAACCCAATAACTTTTCTCCGTTAGTTTTTCTACCTCCTTGTCATCTTTTTTTGTCTTTCTGTCACTTTTTTTTTTTAACTCTTGGTCACAATTTCCCCCCCTACTCTATGTCACCAATCTCTAACTCTCTTTTTTTAGTCAACAGCATTTTGTTTGGGTTATCAATTTTTTTCATTTGAATCGGCACTTGTTTTTCTTGGAATTTGTTTTGGGTTAAGACTTCATATTTGGATTTAGAATTGATAATTATCATTTTTGGTCGATTGGATTAAGAAAATTGTTGGATGGACATTAACCATTCACTGTTAAAACTTGACCCAATTCATTTAATTTATTAATTTTATTTTATAATTGAATCGGTTGGAGTTCTAGATATATACATAATACATGTATGGCCCAGATAACTTTTTAATTGTCACTCCAAATTAGACCACATTACCACAATTTTGTTTGCAACTTTGTTTTTTTTTTTTTTTTTTGAAAAACTAATTTTATTTACTTTGTATCGATACATTTTAACGATTTTTGTTTCAAAAATATAAAATGTATTAAGTAAAAAAAAATAGTGCAATTATATCATTTCTCTTATATTAATTTTTTTTCCTTCAAGTTATTTCATTTGGTTATCATTATCAAAATAAAATATTTATTGGTGACCACATAATCCCAGTCAAATATGATGGTTAAAGAAAAATACCTGCTTGCCAAAAAAAAAAAATAACCCTGAATTTTATTATGGAAGACTAGAATTTTAAAAAATCAAGATTTCACAGGACTTATTTAAAAAATTACATTGTTTCATACTTTTTTTGAGGGAATATAATAGGAATATTGAGGTTTAAACTTATAACATTGTATAAACTATCCAAATTCCTTATCACTAAATTAATTCTAGAGACTTATTGTTTCACATTAATACTATATACTAATTAAAATAAGTATATATTTTTTCATTTATTTCAAAATAAATTTTAAAAATAAGTTGGATTTCATAAAATAAGAAAGAAAAATAAAAGAGTTATTAAGGTGTGAAGTGTGAACCATCATTTATAAAGCAATTTATTTTTAAAATACAAAAATAATAAAAAGGGTACAGAATTATATTACTAACTTTTAATTGTTCTAATATTTATTTTCCTGAATTGTGTTATTACTTGTTGATATTCACTATATGTAAAATTATAATATTATAATTGGAAAAAATAAAATAGATTAAACAAAATATTACAATTGGCTGCTGTAGAATCTGTTGGCACTTTGTAAGTTGTAAGTTGTAACCGCTATGTTAGGTTTTCACGTATACAATTGGCCGCGTAGGATTAATTAATTATTATACATATTACCGTTTTCCTTTTACGCTACTTAGCTTTTCGTCACTCATAACGTCACATTATTTGTGTTTGGTCGAAACTCTTGCCAACCACTACATTTTTCCTAACTCATGTCATAACCGTTGAAAACTGAAATTGAATTTAATATATACTTCTCATTTTCTTCGTTGTTCTGGACCACACTATGTCACTTTAAAAGTTAAATATATTTTCTTTCTTCAGTGTTGAGTATTATTCATTCTCATCATAATTTATACTGTCGTGGCCTTGTAGAATTCTACTAGGAAAAGATAACTACAAAGTCGATACTGAATTTTTTTTTTTTGGAGATACAAGTCGATACTGAATTGATGTCTCATAAATGCGACGAGGATGGTTAATGATATGCTAAAATGAAATAGAAAAATAATAAATAATTGGTGGCGAATAAATTTTTACTAACTTGGTGTCCAAGTAAGTTACAATAACGTTGAAATTATACGATGAGAAGACATTATGCGTTTAAAAATATTTATCTTTTTAAATGACATAACTTGTATCATTTGATTCTCATGAAAAACATAAATGAAACCCTCACAATTCTTCCTTTCTTATTTGTATTTATAGGTCCAGCCATTTTTGTTGTTGCTGTTTCAAGATATTTTAGCAACATCACATTTATTTAGTAAAAAAATGTATGGTCAATCATGATAGAAAATTAAAGTTTGAATTCGTAAAGTTTGACTAATTTCACAAGAAAATTTCCGTAATTATAATTATAATGCAGTCATTTCCTTCAAGCTTACACAACGTATATATGTATAAATGATGAGATTTGATTTTCTCATATTGCATGAGAATTCAATTCTCATGTTGTGAGTCAACTAGTGGTGGTCCCCACATTTATTAAAAAAAGAAAAAATAAAGAAAAGCTTTGCACGCAAATCAAAGTATCATTAACATGAAAATTGAATTCTCATGCAACATGGGAAGATGTTTTACATATGATACGATATTAGTGACAATTGATACAATATCAATAATAATTTCTCTCAGGGAAATTATCTCCTAACCAATTCAATGGTTCAAATATTTTTTTCTATGTATTCAGTAAACCAGTGTTTTATATAAGCAATAGCCAACAACAATAAAATGGGAAACAATGACCCATTTGCCACATTTTAAAAAAATAATAATCTAACTGTCACGCGAATAGTAAAATTTTTAAAGTGCTACGCATACAAGTTCGTTATGGTTGGTATAAAACTTGATTTGCTGATGTGTCTTTGCCGATGATAATTTCGGCTCCGAAGTTCCTCTAGGGGGAGCACTTTCCATGTTGCTGATGGTCATTCCAGCACAGTTGTCCCACCTAATTTGCTACTACTAATAACGAACTAGGTGGTCAAAATATATTCCGAATAAAAATAGGAAACATGTCAGTCACTCCCAAGTTCACTATACATACCCAGCAAACTTGGTCGCATGACTCTTCTTTCTTTGTGGTCTATTCATTGGTAACTAATAACAATCTTTTTAATGCCTTATTTCCTTATTTTTTCTCTCTCTTCCTTTGAAGTTTATCATCATTTTTCTCTCTTTCTTTAAAATTTATCATCATTTCTCTCTCTTCCTTTAAAGTTTATCATCCAATTTCCAGATTTCCAGCTTCAAAGTCCCACTATTACCTCAACAAGAATGCAACATCATTCAGTTTCAAAATAAATAAATAAATTCACACCACATGAAAACCACATTCACATGGAAGAAACTACGAAAATGAAGAAGATGCTCTAATGCAAGTCAACAGTTTCATGAGTGGGTAAATACTGGATTTTTGAAAAAGAAGAGAGAGAATGGGTAAGGAAACGACATCTCATAAAAAAAAATACTGTTACCAATGTAAAGAATAGAGCATCGAAAATATAAGCACATTTATCACATGTAGTTCTGGATTTTTGAAAAAGAAGAGAGAGAATGAGTAAGGAACGACATCTCTTAAAAAAAATTACGGCTACCAATGAAAAGAATAGACCATCGAAAATATAAGCTCTTTTATTACATCTAGTTCGCTAACATGTATAGGGAACTTGTGAGAAGGTGACATGTGTCCTATTTTTTGCACGAAGTATATTTTAATCATGTAGTTCGCTATTAGTAATAACGAGTTAGGTGGCCACATCAGCAAACTAAGTTCGCTAATTGATGTAGCGAATTTGTACGCATGGCATTTTGGAAAATTTTACATTTAGCGTGGTAGTTAGGTAATTTTTTTTTTTTGAAAAAGTGGCAAAAGGATAACTCTTCCATAAAAAGGGGTAATAACAGAAAAGCTAAAGGAGGAATAACAAAATATAAAATAACATAGGGTAACATATTTCTCAAATAAATTATCTCATGTGAGTCTGAAATGACCTCATTTTAGGAGGAAATCAAGGTATTTTTATAATTTTAATATATTGCAGGGTTATATTAGTCTTTATCATTATGATTTTTAAATTTTATAATCCCAAAATAACGTCGTTTTAGCTCATTGAATATAACTTTATCTCCAATAACTGAAAAAATATTTTGCCCAATAACATAATATCAAACTTCCTATTTCCCTCACTCATCTAACAAGATACTAATTACCCATATGTATCATTCCACACACCTTAACAAACACCTTGTTCTCAAGGTGGATAGATAGACTTGCCAAAAAAATTATGCATGTAAACACACCAAGCAAACACAAGTGGATGGTGGAAGCCAAAATAAAGTCAATAAGGCCATTCGGAGAAGTATGTTCTTTGCTCTCCACTACTGACAAGGTTCCGGGATTAAGAACAATCCACAGTGATTAAGAACTTTCAATTTTTTGCAAAAACTAGCAAGGTAAGCCAGAGCATTAACACTAAACGCAAGCTTAGAAAAATGATCCTTAGCCTTGGCCAAAGCATACTGAAGTTTAACCTATGAATCATGCAAGAAACATGTTAGGCATTTAAAGTTATACCTTTATTTGGACTATTCCTGATCAGATGCGTTCTTGATCAATTCTTCAGACTTAAAGAAGACAAGTCCTCCGATGGAAATCCACACCACCTTGTAGTCTTGTAAGAGAAGAACGCTTCTTCGAATGCCCAATGTCTTTTAATGAAGGTTGCTAGACTCAAGAGAAGAACAAAGAGTGGATAGTACCTTTGGTTATTCCAAGAGAGGGAGATATAGCCGCCACACTGATGTGTATGTTGGCTAGGGTTTCAGAGGAGAAAATTAGAAAATGAGAGTTACGAAACTAAGGAAGAAAAAGAGTTGTATATATGTGGCGCCTCATTAATCTAAAATTAGGTCAAATCAACGCTCTCATTAAATTCTAATATTATTAGAGAATTTCTTTAATTTTATTCAATCAATACAATTGATTGGTTTTCCAAATTTCAACCAGTTAATTTAATTAATTGGTTTCCTTAATTTTGGTCAATGAGTCGCATTGATTGATTTCCTTTATTTTCTCCATCTTCATTACATTTAATTTAATGACTATATTTAAATTTAAATTCAAAATTATAATTTAAATTATTTTTATTTAAATTTAAATTTCAAAATTGAAATTATTTTTATTTAAATTCAAATTTCAAATTCAAAATTAGAATTCAAATTAATAAAATTAATTTAACATTTAAATTAAGGGAAAATATATTCTTATGTTACATAAGATTCATCTCTCACATAAAAAAATGTGTCTTTTTTTTTAATTGGTGGGCCCCACCTAATTTATCTCACAACATAAGATAACTTCTCTCCTACAAAATGAGAGAAGTAAAGTCCTTAAATTAATTAGATTTCATCATGGATCAAGTCCAACTTGGCCTATGATGCCACCTACCCTCTCTTGGCGCAATACACGAGCTTTTCCAAGTTAGGCCCATTATCACTTATTGGACCTAAACCATATATGCTAGAATTCAAGACAACTTAAGGTGTTTGTGTGCGACCCGTCAGGCCCAATATAGCCACTGACATAAATAGGCTTGGGCCCACTAGGCCCAATACATCTAATGACAACACAGAGCACTAGCAACGCCTTGTTGTCCTAGAGCTAGTTGAGTTCATCGAATGATCAACCTGTTATACCTATTTGGTTACCGTGTCAATTGTCCTTTCGTCTCGGTTATCTGTCCCATTGACCCAGGTCAAGGAAAATGTATCAATCCCTGCGGTTTAGGGATAGCTTTTGCCGAAATAGGAAATCTTTATTTACGAACTCCAAAGAGCATGTCATCTCATGACTTATTTACTATGCATAGATTCCCGAGTACCGTAAATGTCATACTGATTTCACTAGTCTACCGATAACCTAATCTCTCGCAGAAATTGACGAATTCCTTTAGCTTGTCATATTAGCCCTAAGTCCTTAGGACACGCCTAAGAGTATACCTATGAGTCTCCATATTTCAAGAAGACAATGTATACAATCAAAGCAGGCTTTCCAGAGCACAGGTCTATATGACAACGTTAGGTCTAAGGAAAGACACACCCAAATAATAAGAGACATTACCTATTGATACTATTTGTGAGATTTCCTTGTAGTGTCTCTTTTTTTTTGTCAATTCAATGTGAGCTATTCTCCAATAGGTCCACCCACGAGTCAGCCAAGACATCTCCATGTCTGTAGCTCACGAGGACTTTACCTTGCATCTCTATGCAAGTATCTGAGTCGTGTTAGTCTTATCCAAGATCACCAATGCCCATTATCGGTATCTCTAGACTAGGAACATACTTTTGACAATGGACATGTGGTGTCATTAAGCCCTCATAATCGTAATTCCTAATCCTCAATATGACATTCGTTCCATTCCATGGACTTTATCTAGTTACTCATATTCAATATTTGAGACATGCAATATGAAACAAGATAAAGAATATTTTTATTCATAAAATTTATCCATAACAATAAAGAAATACACGGTCCATCTGACTCTCAAATTGTCTCTGTGACACCTATATATTAACAACACAGAAAACAGGCGGAATTTCTACTTCATGATCTATATGTCGAGACACCACAATTTTTTGGCAAATTAGGAACGACACTGTGGGTGCAAGGAAAATGTCGATTGTTTCGAGTTGATTTCCCTTGTGAATTTTTGGATTCGTCTTTTATAGTTGATTTTCTTTCCATTGGTGAATCGATTCTTGGTCTACTAACACTTCAATTGACATTTTTTTTTTTTTTTTTGTAAATTTTAATTAGGGGGACTGTAGATTTTATCTCGCCCAAATTAATTTCAAGTTTTGCAACATCCCGTTGTGATGAATACTTGTGAAAAGCTGTATGAATCTTGATGGCCGTCGCTTTTTGTCCTTGCCCATGGAGCAATTTTTGGAGCATGCTAATGTTTTCGCATGTGGCATTCATCGCTGGAAGGCCAAATTTGATCTCCGCGAAAATAAGTTGAAAGGATTGCTGTTAAGCTTGGTGGAACTAATCTTCATGGAGGGTGAGAGCGGCAACGAAAGCACCAAATTGATATGATATTAGTAGCAATTGATACAACATCAGTAACAATGTCCAAATAGCAGGTCTTGGACTTGTAAGATTGCCACCTCTTTAAAGATCGACATCCACGACGACTTTCACTCTATTAACATTGATCCGCTGATAATCTTTTCCCTTGTGATAATGTCACTGACCCTATAGGTAGCCCCTGAACTTTCAATGAAAGCATCAATTAATACAGCAATAATAAAAATTGATATAATATCAGTTCTTCTCTTTGAGGATGAATACCTCCTAACCAATTCAACGGTTCAAATATTTCTTCTTTGTGTTCACATTATTATTAAACCAATGTTTTATACAAGCACTAGTCAACAACAACAGATAGAGGAAATAATAGAAAAACAAAAGGAGAAATAACAAAATACAAAATAACATAATAACAAACTTCATAATCTTCCTCAATTGTGTAACAACATACTAGATTACCCATATATATTAGTCACTCGGTCATTAAGTTATAGTTCATTGACTTCATAATTTTCCTTTATGCAAAACCCAAGGTATGCGAATTAGATCAAAATACACTACAATACAAATTTAAATTTCAAATATATTCTAAATTACTTATCAATCTAATAATACTATTAAAGGAAAAAAAGTTTGGTTTAAAAATAATAAATTTTTTAAATAAGTATGAATAATAAGAAAAATTTTAAAGTAAAATATTATTTTAAAATATATGCTTAAAATTTTGATTTGAGATTAGATCAAATTGCTTAGGAAATTGTATCAATACTCATATTTGCATTCAAAAATCGATAAAATTCAATTTGTTTTTTATTTTTTCGTTTTTAGTTTTGAAATTTTTAAAATTTTCAACTTTTCAGTTCTTGGTTTCTTTACTCCACTTTTTCGGCTTTTATCGGATTGGTTTGATTTCAATATTCTTTTAATTATTATACTCCAAGATAATGAATTTTCTCATGTTTAAAATTACTGGTTTTTCAAAAAAATATTGAACTTATATCTACTCTATATCATTAATTTTGTTAATATTATTTTTTCAAAAGAAGGATTTACCAAAATTGTTGTGCAAATATTTAAGATTAGGATAATAAGGCACTGTTTGATTTATGTTCTGCAAAACAGTTTTTTAATTTTAAAAATAATAAAACAAAAAAAGTTATTTGGTAAGACTATTCCATAAAATCAGTTTTAATTTAAAAAACTAAAAAAGAAAAAACAACTTAGAGATGTTTTCAAGAAGGTTTGATGTTTGTTATTTTAAATGACATAAGTTATATTATTTTAGGAGAGAAATAGACACACAAAAATAGAAATCATGGAGAGAGAAAATGGATGATTCTTTTTTTAATTTAAAATGACAAACACTTTTTAAGCCATTTTCTCTTTTTTGTTTTGGCTGTGGCATTCTTGTAAACATGGGGACTTACTAATCGCATATATGTAAATTGTAACAGCCCGTGTTAACCCGGATTGTTAACACCCTATCGTATTAAGCCATGCTTAATAAAAATGCGGAATAACTTTTTCTTTAATTTAATTATGACGTCCTTAACTTAACCAACTTGATTACTTAATCATTTTCATAAAAATACTGTCTGTATGTAAATTGCAAGACAACTAACTGAATACCTCGTACATAAATATAATGTGAGTATCTAAAGCCACAGGTCTACACAAGTAGCCTGGGTCAAAATCCTGATACTTTAATTACAACATTAACATAAAAAGACGATAACAATCATGTGGCATGGACAAACCCCATGCTCACCAAATAAGGCAACAATGCCCACAAATAGTCATAACATAACTCGACAGAAAACATAAACAACAGTCGGAAATAAAAACAGCAGTCAGCATATCATCAAATTAACTCAGCTCTGGCCTCCTGCCACCCGAGCCCTCAACATTACCTGATCCTGAAATAAGCGTCCCCAAACGTGGGGTGAGATCTCTAACAAAAAATCTCAGTAAGACAAGGGGTCCTCAAGGAGTCTCCACCCCAAGCTCACTTACATGTGTAATATAAGTTCTAAAAACAGTATTACAATATAAGTTCTAAAATCATGCGATGCAGCAATTAATCATGTCATGTGTGCTTTCAAATCTACTGGCCAGAGAAATGTAGGAATACGTCTATGCCTACATGAGTACATGGATACTACCTGCACCTCACCCACATGCTTCTCCATCTTGTATGTACTACATACTCAGGATTGCCGTCTAGGTGGACACCACATGCATCATAAAAAGCTCATTGCATATAAATAGCTCAACAGCATTTCCAAAATAATCAAAGCATGTAACACAGCATGCATATACCCATCCCCATGGGACATGGTGGAACATCAAAATGGCTAACCCGAGGACACGAAAGCTTACCTTGCAAGCTAGCTATCCAAGCCAAGAGTCCAACCACTCACTAGTCCACAAACAGCAGTATCACAATATGATATGGACCATTAACAAGTCAATATAAATGCATCACAAGCATACAACTCAAAGACTACGCCTTTCCTTTACGTTTTACGTCTTAAGGCTTCTAACAAAGCCATAAGCCCTTAATCATATGATTCTGACTTAGTCCATTTATTATAGAAGTCCAACTTCCTTAAACTAGGGTCCACACACATCCCATAGCTTACTGTTCATACAGTAAAGCTACTGTCTGCGCAGAACCCAGGATATCCGGATATCAGAAGGGGCATATCCGGATATGTCATATCCGGATATCACACTGGACATATCCGGATATGTCATATCCGGATACCCAGATCCCATATCCGGATATCAATATCCGGATACCATATCCGGATACTGATATCCGGATATCTGTTCGACAAATATCCGGATATCTCACGACAGAATGCAGTTTCTGCATTTCGTGAATATCCATCCCAAAGGTCCAACTTTTAATACATGTAAACGTTAAAGCATGCATCTTTAGTTCATTTTAGGTTCATATACCTTGTACCCTCTTGTTTACTCATTAAACATGGTCAAGACATCAATTTTAAGCATTATAAACCCATGATCATAGTGAGGTAACTTACCAAAGTTCAAAACAAAGGCAAGTTGTGCTCTTGGAGCTCTCCCAAGGTTCCTCAAACTCAGCCTAAGTAGGAGCACGAAAATGGCACTTCAACGTGGGTTCTTGCACCACAAGAAGGCACTTTGAAGCTCACAATGACTACTACAAAGTAACCATTACTAAAGCTTCAAACTCATGCTCACTAACTACCTCTCAACTCAGAATGATGGCCACAATCCAGCCCCAAGATTAACTCTCACCTTCACAAATGTCTAAACAAGCATGAAAGGTGATAACTTGGCTAAGGAAAGAAGAAGGAAGAAAAAGAAGAAGAAGAAGAAGAAGAAGAAGAAGAAGAAGAAGAATAAGAAGAAGAAGAGGAAGAAGGGTGGCAGCTGCAGCCACAAGTTCCCACGTAGGTGTAATAAAATGCCTAGGGTTTTGTGCTAATGTGCCTATTTATAGGCACAAACCACTAATCGCACAGTATTAGCCTTAATCGCAAAGTAAAAGATCTTGATCTCAAACTTCGGATTCTAGACCTACGCATTTTTCTAAGATTTTTCATATTTTTATTTTATTTTTCGGAGCACCTTTCCGGTACGCGCTTTTCCATAGCCAGTATCAGTTCTGGCATCAGATTACGTCATTTTGACTTGAAACTTGTTTTATAAGTCCTACATAATATTCTAGTAATTATCATGCATTCGTTATAATTTTCCGGGATACTTTTCCGGTACGCATTTATACCGAGTAGCAGAACCGGTATCTGCGTTTTTTTTCCGAAAAGCGACTTTCAGCATTTTTACTCGCTCAATATAATTATCTAAGCCCATTAATAATTATTAGGGTCAATTATGGAATTATTTCCTAATTATCATAATTAACTTACTAATTACCTTAATTCACGGTGCGGGTTCTTACATAAATAAATATTTATTTATTAATTTTAAATTATTTGCGGTGATAATATTGTAGTATGAAACTCCATTAATGATATTTTTTTAAATAATTATAACTTTTTATAACTTTAGAACTAACTACAATCCAACAAGCTTTATTATTTGTCTGGAGGCATCCACAGATAAATTGAAACGTCTTGCAATAAAGATTGACATATAAAAATAGTAGAAAAATAATATTTTAAAAATTAGGCGAGTGAAAAAATAAAATAATTATTAAAGATAGAATAATAATTTTTTTTGAAAAATTCTTTAAATAAAATTCATTTAATGTAAATAATTATTAAAGATAGAATAATAAATTTTTTTGAAAAATTCTTTACATAAAAGTCATTTAATGTTCGAAAGATACAACTGAATAATGATAAGATTAAAAGAGTTAATTAATACTTGATTGGTAATGAAAATAAAAATTATTTTTAAAAAATAGAACTTACAAAATCGGATATAATGAAATAGAAGAAGAATTAAAACAAAATTAATGGTTATTCTTAAAAAGTATTAAATTTACATATACTCCGTCATTAACATTGAAAAAAAAATTCACCAATGTGCAGATTTTTAAGATTAGGATAATAATATTCTATATTTTTTGGCCATTAATAAAATATTTTGTGCTAAAAACATAAATAACTCCCAATGTAGATAAAGAATAAACACTTTGATATTTTTCTCATATAATATTATTGTATTAAATAATATATGAGAGATCCACTTCCAATAGAAAACGAATAGATAGAAGAGAGAAGAGTTGAGTAAAACTGTAATGATTTCTCAATTAGAAGAGATAAGAACTAAAAATAAGAGAGAAGAGATAGAACAGACGGCAATACTGAACAAAATCTCACGCATTATTTTTTAATTTGTTACGGGGCAAGTTCGTTATCCGGTGTAGCGAACCCGATTTTCTCACGTATCACATTTTTAGTAGATAATAAATATCAAATTTTTAAATAATAATAAAAAAATAAAGTTCGCCTACCATGTAGGCAAACTTGGTTAAATCAAGTTATTGTCCACTAAAAACATGACACGTCAGCAAATCGATTTCGTTACATCGGATAGCAAATTTACCCCATAATAGATTGGAAAATAACATTATTTACGTGACATTTAGGTAAAAAAATTAATCAACAAAATATTTTGGTCGCTATTCGGATGAGATGAGAGTTGAGTAAAAAGAGATAACAACTAATTTACTTAAAAAAAGAGAGATAAGAACTAAAATCTCAAAAAGGAAAATCATTTCAATTTTCTGTTCATTTGGATAGATTAAGGGAGAATATTTTTCAAATGGATTTTAATTTTCTTTTTCTCTCAACTTTATCTATTCCCTGAGTTTGCAGAAAGTTAAGTTTTTCTCATAAGCCCACAGGTTCGTTTCCGAGCCTAGCCAGATGGCGGGACCCACCAAGAAACCGGTTGTCGCGTGCCGCATAGAGCAGTTCACACGTGGCGTCACTGTGAATACTTAGCTGTCAACGAGAAAAAAAACAACACTGAGGACTGACTCGGTAATTACACAAAGACAAATAACTAGGTGGTCCCCACCTCCTCCCTCTCCCTCCTTTTCCCTCTTCTCCATTATCACACACACTATAAATCCATTCTCTGCTTCTTTCAACCAGGAACCCTCACAGAACAGGTGCTTCAGGCGGCGCTGTTCTCTCTCTCTCTCGCTCTCTCTCTCTCTCTCCTCGTTTGTTCCTTCATGTGTTTGCAACAACATACCTGTGTGCCAAGCAAATGAGACAAGCCCCTTTTTTTGTGATTCGAATCTCTTCGATATCTTGAATTACCATTTCCTTATTCTCGTGCTTAGAAGCCACTCCATATAAACCCGGATCTTATTGCTACTTGAGCAATAAACCCGGATCTGTTGCATTTTCACGTGAAAAAATCCCATCTTTTTTCATATATAGCATATATTTTCTCCTCCCTTTTTTGTTTTGTTTTGTTGAAGTGGCTCACATTTGGTGTGTAAAGGAATCTGATCAGTGAATGTAACAAGAGTTCAACAAATACCTGAACTCTGAAAACATAAACACAGCACTTTGATAAAAATTATAACAAAAAAAAAAAACAGGAACATACGAGAGGTTTTGTTTTGTCGGTTGAAAAAAAATGTCAAATTCTCTTTCGCTGACGTTGTCGGCTCTCAACAACCCTCAGTTGAGTGCTCTCAACAACCCAAACGCGCGGTTGCGTCCTTTGACGAGCCTCACAAGCAGGGTCACGCGATGCTCTGCTATAGACAACAAGGGGTTCTTGGGGACCCGGTTGCGTTCGAGCGGGTCGGAGCGGTTCCAGTTTTGGCAATCGGGCGGGCCGGGTCGGTTGCCGAAGCTGAGGGTGGCGGTACGGTCGGCATTCTCGACTGTGCCGGAGAAGCCGTTAGGGCTTTATGATCCGGCTATGGATAAGGACTCGTGTGGGGTTGGATTCGTGGCTGAATTGTCGGGTCAAAGCAATCGAAAAACGGTGAGAAATGGTGTTTTTTGTTGGATGCGATTGTGATTGTGATTGTTCTTATTTGTTTGGTTGTTTTGTTTGTGAAGGTAACCGATGCGTTGGAGATGTTGGTGCGCATGACGCACAGAGGTGCATGCGGATGTGAAGCTAACACTGGTGATGGTGCTGGGATTCTTGTTGCAGTTCCTCATGCGTTTTACAAGGAGGCACGTTTCTTTGTTTTTTTTTTTTTTTTTTTTCGTTTGTGTGCCTTTTTTTTTTTGTATTAATTGCAAATATCTATCTCTATGTTCTGTCTGTCCTCTCTCTGTGTGGTGTGTTTTTTTCTTATGCAAATATTTATCTGTATTTTCTGTTCTTGTTTGAGATTGGTGTTCCTCTTAGTTTCGTTAGATGATGGTTTTTAATTTACTATTCACTGTTTTTAATTTGTTTTTTGAGTATTTTTTTTTAATTAAGAGTAGTGGCTGTATTTAGTATTTACTTTCTTATCCGTTATTTTCTCTTAATTTTTTTCCCTTTTTTGTTTTGGTTTTGGTTCTTTTGGTGATGGCCGCCTTTTTTATTTTAGTTTGTACGACATTATTATTTGTAAATATATTATTTTTATAATCATATAGAGGAGCATAAACAATCTATCGTTTTGTTTTTCCTCTCAGTCCCCTATTAGCTCTTTTTTTTATGCTTTAAAAAAAAATGAGGTTTTTAATTGAGATTAATACCCGCCACAATAACTTTTCGGTTAAGTGGAAAGTAAAGAGTAACTACTACTTAATTGCTTTAATAGACCACAAATCTTTGATTTATAGTATCTTTCACCTGTTGTATTGAAAGAGATTTATGATTATAATGGGTTTGCATAATTGCAGGTTGTGGATTTTGAGCTTCCTCCCCAAGGAAAATATGCAGTTGGAATGGTTTTCTTGCCTAAATCCGACAGTCGTAGGAAGGAAAGCAAAAATATTTTTAGAAAGGTAAATCTAATTCTGAAGTTCCTTTTTCTTTGTTTCAAATTTGATTTTCATGCATAATGGCTTTTGACTTCAACTTAGATTTGTTTTAGCACATCATACTTTTTTTACTTGCCTTGTATTGTATCTGCCAGTTGCAATCATTTTTTGCTATTTTGCATTATGTTCCTTTTGCTATTACCATTGTGATTTTTTATTTTTGTGAGATTTGTTGGTAATTCTGCTTGGCTTTGGTTTTAAGGTTGCCGAGTCTCTGGGGCACTCGGTTCTTGGTTGGCGTTCTGTGCCCACAGATAACACAGGATTGGGCAAATCAGCCCTTCAGACTGAACCAGTGATCGAACAGGTGTTTCTTACACCAAGTGCTCACTCAAAAGTTGATTTGGAACGACAGGTACTTTTTCTGCTTGTTGACATTGGTGGCAAGACATTTGCATTAAAATAATTTAACTGAATTAATGATTGTGCTAGATTTCTTTCTAAAGAAATAGGTTAACAAATAAATTCAGTGAACATTATGATTTGGACATGATATTCTTGGTTTTTTCCTTGCAGATGTACATATTAAGGAAGCTCAGCATGGTTGCCATTACGTCTGCGTTGAACCTACAAAATGATGGCATTAAAGATTTCTATATCTGTTCGCTTTCATCAAGGTTTGTTGTCAGGAGGCAAACCCATTTTCTTGAGAAGTAAATTATGGTTATTGCCACGGTTATGTAATCAATTTCAGATTTCTGATGGTTATCCAATTTTGTACAGGACTGTTATTTACAAAGGTCAACTAACACCAGCTCAGTTGAGGGATTATTATTCTGCAGACCTTGGCAATGAAAGGTTTACGAGCTACATGGCCCTGGTAAATATATTACCCATTAACCTATCTTCTTTCTCCACTAACTCTATACTCCAACAAACAGCATGGGAACAACCAGTAACTGAAGAGATGCAAGGTTGGGGAATGACTTCTGAGGCATTGAGGTTTGAATGATCTCTTAAGTTCTTCCGCTTCCTTGATTACTATTTGAGTTTGGATGCTGGATTGGATGCAATGGTTGAGTTGGTAAGAAAGTTCATTATCAAGATAATCATGTTTGCAGAAATTTCTGCTGATGCTTTCTGTCGCTAGTTGGTCTGGAGGACAATGTCTTCAAAGTGGTGGAGGAAAAAATTCATTTTGGTGAAAGTGGATAGGATTTCTGGAATTTCTACTGGCACTTCAGTATATGTTTATATTGAAGTGCCTGGAAGAAAACTTCATTTATGCATTGGATTTTCTATGTTGGTTTATACTTTGTTTATAAGAATTTAACCATGAAGGCTGACAACTTGGTACACTTGTGCAGATACATTCTCGATTTTCTACGAATACTTTTCCTAGCTGGGATCGTGCTCAACCTATGCGTATATTGGGACACAATGGAGAAATCAATACACTCAGGGGCAATGTTAACTGGTATGTCTTGGATAAGTTTTTCCTTGGAGTAGTTTAATGGTATGATCTATAAGAATGAATACTATATTGCGCCAAAAAAAAACTTGTTACTGTATTCCCAGTATTGTGTGGAACAAGGTTGATGCTAATTGATTAAGGGTTGGTATAACAGCATTGAGTGTGTTTTGTTGGATGTACTCGTTGCATTTTGATTGATGTGGTGTTGAATATATCATCTAATCTGGTGTATTTTGTAGGATGAAGGCACGTGAGGGCTTATTAAAATGCAAGGAGCTTGGTTTGTCAGAGACTGAGTTAAAGAAGCTTTTGCCCATTGTAGATGCAAATTCATCTGATTCAGGTGAAATTTTATCTGAATCTATTTTTAATTAGCCAGCTGAACTATGGTCATATTCTGAATCCTAATGGGTGTTTATTTTCCAGGAGCTTTTGATGGCGTGCTTGAGTTTTTACTGCACTCTGGAAAAAGCCTTCCTGAAGCTGTTATGATGATGATTCCTGAAGCATGGCAAAATGACAAGAACATGGATCCTCAGCGTAAAGCATTTTATGAATACTACTCTGCTCTCATGGAGCCATGGGATGGACCAGCTCTTATATCATGTAAATTTTCTGGGACTGCAGTTCATCACATGTTAATATCCTCTTAAAATTGGCTTTATAATTTGTTACTAATCTAATGTAATATCATTATAGTTACCGATGGTCACTATCTCGGAGCTACATTGGATAGGAATGGACTGCGACCAGGCCGTTTCTATGTCACCCACAGCGGACGAGTTGTAATGGCAAGTGAAGTTGGGGTTGTAGACATTCCCCCAGAAGATGTGTGTAGGAAAGGAAGGCTAAATCCTGGCATGATGCTTCTGGTGGATTTTGAGAAGCATATAGTTGTAAATGATGATGCCTTGAAGGAACAGTACTCATTAGCAAAGCCCTACGGGGATTGGCTCAAAAAGCAGAAGATTGAACTTAAAGACATTGTTGACTCTGTTCATGAATCTGAAAGAGTGCCACCAACCATAGCAGGAGTGGCTCCAGTAAGTATAACATAAAAATCATTGTGAGCTTCTCTTAAGTTTCTTGTGGGCAAGTCTAATTATTGCATTTTCCATGAACTACAGCTATCTAATGATGACATGGATATGGAAAATATGGGGATTCATGGTTTATTGGCCCCATTGAAGGCTTTTGGGTATGCAACATCCATTCTGAATATTTACTCTGTTTCCAGTGTATTTACAAAGGAAGTGTTTTTAACATATTATGCTTTATTCATGCAGATATACAGTTGAATCATTGGAAATGCTATTACTTCCCATGGCAAAAGATGGTGTAGAAGCCCTTGGGTCAATGGGCAATGATACTCCGTTAGCTGTCATGTCTAATAGAGAAAAACTTACTTTTGAGTACTTCAAGCAAATGTTTGCTCAAGTGACAAACCCTCCTATTGATCCTATTCGAGAGAAAATAGTCACTTCTATGCAATGTATGGTTGGTCCAGAAGGTGATCTGACAGAAACCACTGAGGAACAATGCCGCCGGCTATCACTAAAAGGTTCTCTTTTATCCATTGAAGAAATGGAAGCCATAAAAAAAATGAATTATAGGGGATGGCGGAGCAAAGTTATAGACATAACTTACTCAAAGGAACGTGGTAAGAGTGGGTTGGAGGAAGCCTTGGACAGGATATGTGCTGAAGCACATGATGCAATTAATGAAGGCTACACCACCCTTGTGCTGTCGGATAGAGGTATTATACTACTATGTTATATTTGTATTGCATAAAGATACTGTATGCAGTCACGTCCAACTAATTTTTTTGTATCTGGGATTGAATCTGTAGCCTTCTCTAGGAAACGTGTTGCTGTGAGCTCCCTCCTGGCTGTTGGTGCTGTCCATCAACATCTAGTTAGAACACTTGAGCGCACTAGAGTTGCCTTAATAGTTGAATCTGCTGAGCCACGTGAAGTGCACCATTTCTGCACGCTTGTTGGTTTTGGCGCTGATGCTATATGCCCATATTTGGCTGTAGAGGCAATTTGCCGACTGCAGGTTGATGGCAAGATCCCACCAAAAGCAAGTGGTGAATTCTACTCAAAAGATGAGTTGGTCAAGAAATATTTCAAAGCAAGCAACTATGGAATGATGAAGGTTCTTGCCAAGATGGGAATATCAACTCTGGCCTCTTACAAAGGTGCTCAGATTTTTGAAGCTCTAGGTCTTTCTTCCGGAGTTATTGAAAAGTGCTTTGCTGGAACTCCAAGTCGAGTTGAGGGTGCAACATTTGAGATGCTTGCTCGGGATGCTCTTCAACTCCATGAGGCGGCTTTTCCTTCCCGAGTTTTCTCTCCTGGAAGTGCAGAAGCTGTAGCGTTGCCAAATCCTGGGGATTATCATTGGAGAAAAGGTGGTGAAGTTCACTTGAATGATCCACTTGCTATGGCAAAGCTTCAAGAGGCTGCCAGGACTAACAGTGTAGATGCCTATAAACAGTATTCAAAGCTCATTCATGAATTGAATAAGGCTTGCAATTTGCGGGGGCTTCTGAAATTTAAAGAGACAGCAGCTAAAATTCCCATTGATGAAGTTGAACCTGCTAGCGAAATAGTTAAACGTTTTTGCACTGGGGCCATGAGTTATGGGTCCATATCATTGGAGGCACACACGACATTAGCAATGGCTATGAATAAAATTGGAGGGAAATCCAACACAGGTTTGTTAAACTTATTTTAAGAATATCCTGTAACTTATTTTTTCTATTCCATCTAAAAAGAGGGAAACAAAAATGTCTTGGGTATTACTTTTATCTTGCTCTTTTGTTTCCACTATATGAAGATTAATCTCCTCAATTTCTGTAATTTTCTGATGATTTATTTCTTGCATATTGGCCATAGGAGAGGGAGGTGAGCAACCATCTCGTATGGAGCCTCTTGCTGATGGCTCAATGAATCCCAAAAGGAGTGCCATCAAGCAGGTTGCTAGTGGGAGATTTGGAGTTTCAAGTTACTACCTTACAAATGCTGATGAACTGCAGATAAAGATGGCCCAGGTATAATTTCGCTCTCTTGGAACGAGGTTATTGTCCTTTTTCTTATATACCAAAAAATCTCATCGACTGGTCTCTAGTCCCTGCATTCCTGTTAGAATTAAGGTTGTGTTGTTTATGAATTTATATTCATGGCAGATGATGCTGTGACTTCAAGGCACCTCTAGGTGCTCTTGTGTCTTTAATTGATGCCTACAGTTGACCTCTGGTGAGGTTAAATATAAGTGTAGTTTTTCATTTAACGTAGAGCGGTTTCTTAATGTTATAATTGTAATTCTCAGGGAGCAAAACCTGGTGAGGGAGGTGAACTTCCTGGCCACAAGGTTGTTGGAGACATTGCTGTCACTAGGAATTCAACTGCTGGGGTAGGACTTATCAGTCCACCTCCCCATCATGATATATATTCAATTGAAGACCTTGCCCAATTAATTCATGATCTCAAGGTATTTTTGTATCCGGATTCTATTCTTTTGCAATGAATGCTTCTGGTTGAATATTCTTCAGTTAGGCGTTCTTCCTTTTTAATCCCTTTTGTTAATTTGTAGAATGCCAACCCGGCTGCTCGAATTAGTGTGAAGTTAGTATCTGAAGCTGGAGTGGGGATAATTGCTAGTGGAGTTGTTAAAGGTCATGCCGACCATGTCTTGATCTCAGGTCACGATGGAGGTACCGGGGCATCCAGATGGACTGGCATAAAGAATGCTGGGTTGCCTTGGGAACTTGGCCTGGTCGAGACTCACCAGACTTTGGTTGCTAATGACCTACGTGGTCGCACAGTTCTCCAAACTGATGGGCAACTGAAAACCGGAAGAGATGTGGCCATAGCTGCCCTTCTTGGTGCCGAAGAGTTTGGTTTCAGTACCGCTCCACTCATTACTCTTGGTTGCATCATGATGCGGAAGTGCCATAAGAACACCTGTCCTGTTGGCATTGCTACCCAAGATCCAGTACTCAGAGAGAAGTTTGCTGGGGAACCTGAGCATGTTATTAACTTCTTTTTTATGGTGGCAGAAGAGATGAGAGAAATTATGTCCCAGCTTGGGTTAAGGACTGTTAATGAGATGATTGGCCGTTCAGATATGCTTGAAGTTGATAAAGAAGTTGTTAAGAACAATGAAAAACTGGAGAACATTGACCTCTCTTTATTGCTTAGACCTGCAGCTGAACTGCGGCCAGAAGCCGCACAATACTGTGTGCAAAAACAAGATCATGGTTTGGACATGGCCTTGGATAATAACCTCATAAGTCTGTCCAATGCTGCTTTGGAAAAGGGTCTCCCAGTATACATTGAAACTCCAATCTATAATGTAAACCGTGCCGTGGGAACTATGCTTAGTCATGAGGTGACTAAACGGTACCACTTAGCTGGTCTTCCAACTGACACCATCCATATCAGATTTACTGGCAGTGCAGGCCAAAGTTTTGGTGCATTCCTCTGTCCTGGCATCACTTTGGAACTTGAAGGCGATAGCAATGACTACGTTGGTAAAGGGTTATCTGGTGGCAAGATTGTAGTGTATCCTCCAAAAGGAAGTAACTTTGACCCTAAGGAGAACATTGTGATTGGTAATGTGGCACTGTATGGGGCCACATGTGGTGAAGCGTATTTCAATGGGATGGCAGCAGAAAGATTTTGTGTGCGTAATTCTGGGGCAAAGGCTGTGGTGGAAGGTGTTGGAGATCATGGATGTGAGTACATGACTGGTGGAACTGTTGTTGTGCTTGGAAAAACTGGTAGAAATTTTGCTGCAGGTATGAGTGGTGGGGTTGCTTATGTTCTTGATATGGATGGAAAATTCCAATCTCGATGCAACCTGGAGCTTGTAGATCTGGATAAGGTTGAAGAGGAAGAGGATATCACTACTCTTAGAATGTTGATACAGCAACATCAACGTCACACAAATAGTATGCTTGCCAAAGAAGTGCTTGTTGATTTTGAGAATCTACTTCCTAAGTTTATCAAGGTGATCCCTAGGGAGTACAAACGTGTTCTTGCAAGTATGAAGTCTGATGAAGCCTCCAAAGATGCAGTGGAGCGTGCCGCCAAAGATGCAGAAGAGCAAGATGATGAAGCACAAGCAGTCGAGAAAGATGCTTTTGAAGAGCTTAAGAAACTGGCGACTGCATCTTTGAATGAGAAACCAAGTCAGGTAATTGCAAGCTTTTAATTTTTAATTCCTGTACATTTTATGTTCTGTTTTTTAAGAAAACAAATTATTTTCAATGTTTCGGTGACTATCCTTGTTCGTATTGATGCATTCACACTACTAATTATCGATTCTTTAATAGTAAAACTTCTTCAAATGTTTATCAGGCAATTAATTTTTGAAATAAAATTCAATCTTCCTTCTGTTGTTAGATTGAATTGGGGTGAGGTGACAAATGGAGGGATTATTTTCATTAATTACAGTATAGGTTGCCTAGAAGTTTCAAATTTCAATTCGAAACCACTGTGTGAAGATGGCAATACTATCAGTTATTGCTTTACTAACAGAAGATCTTCTTGGAAAGGATTTTTTTACTTCCTTTTTATTGTAGGTCCTATAAATGTCAAAAGCTATTTTAAACTAACCCAGTGAATACTCTGTTGTATGTAGTAGATATTTGACCATTTCTATTGGAGGGGTCCAGGAGTGGTTTTGTCTGTTTTCTTATTTCTTAAATGTGAAGAACATACTTGAAATATACAAGTGCCTAAGGTACTTTTTGTACATTTCTACCTAGCTAATGTATTTGAATATCTGCAGGATGATTCACCCAAGAGGCCAAGTCGAGTTGCAGATGCCATTAAACATAGAGGTTTTGTTGCTTATGAGCGTGAGGGTGTTCAGTATAGGGATCCTAATGTTCGTATGACTGATTGGAAGGAAGTGATGGAGGAGACAAAGCCTGGTCCACTTTTGAAAACACAATCAGCACGTTGCATGGATTGTGGTACTCCTTTCTGTCATCAGGTGTGCATTGCTATTTCCAAGTTTTCATTTTTAATTTACAACTTTCACATCTTTCCTTCTAAGATTTTTTGCACCATTGTTTAACTAAAGATACTTGTATAAATTTTCAGGAAAATTCTGGATGTCCTCTTGGAAATAAAATACCAGAATTTAATGAATTAGTATACCAAAATAGGTGGCAAGAAGCCTTAGAGAGGCTTCTTGAAACAAATAACTTTCCAGAGTTTACTGGTCGGGTGTGCCCAGCACCTTGTGAAGGTTCTTGTGTCCTTGGTATCATTGAGAATCCGGTATCTATTAAAAGCATTGAATGTGCTATCATAGACAAGGCTTTTGAGGAGGGTTGGATGCTGCCACGACCTCCAGTCAAGAGAACTGGGTATGCTAATTTTTTTCTTCTTAACATCTGTTCAGTTTCATTTTTGTTATTGTTGAGATATATAAAATCATTAATGTAACCTCACCCAACAGCTTAAGCTTTTGGGTTGAATTGGTTCTTTATATGGTATCAGAGCCTCATGTCCCGGGTTCGATTCTCGCCGTCCCCCACTTTCTTTCAAGTGGAATTTCTTTGTTCGCACAGGTAGGTGGGCCTGTGCATTGTCCACCCTTCAAGCCCAGTGGACTCTCGTGTGAGGGGGCGTGTTGAGATATATAAAATCATTAATATAACCTCACCCAACAGCTTAAGCTTTTGGGTTGAATTGGTTCTTTATAGTTGTTTTTGGTGTCCCTTTTCTACCAAATTTTTATAAACCTACGCGCTGTATGTGCAGTAATTTTTGTGTGTTGTTCAACTTTCTTACAATGATTAGTAATATTGAACTGAACCAAACCTGAATTAGATAAACGGTATGCTTAATTAATATGTTTACTGATACAGGAAAAGAGTAGCCATAGTTGGAAGTGGACCATCTGGCTTGGCTGCTGCTGATCAACTAAATAAAATGGGTCATATGGTTACAGTGTACGAAAGAGCTGATAGGATTGGAGGGCTTATGATGTATGGGGTTCCTAACATGAAAACTGACAAAGTGGATGTAGTTCAACGGCGAGTTAATCTTATGGCTGAGGAAGGAGTGAATTTTGTGGTGAATGCTAATGTTGGACATGATCCGATATACTCTCTTGATCGACTTAGAGAGGAAAATGATGCCATTGTCTTGGCTGTAGGAGCCACAAAACCAAGGTGAGACATAGCAACAGGAGTCCTTTTTTTTACCTATTTTGTTCAATTTCCTTTTGTAACAACATATGTATAATTTAGAAGTATGTTTCAAATGAATTTACTTTTTTCATGTAGGGATCTTCCTGTACCTGGACGTGAGCTGTCAGGAGTTCATTTTGCCATGGAGTTTCTCCATGCAAACACTAAAAGCTTGCTTGATAGCAATCTTCAGGATGGTAACTACATTTCTGCCAAGGGCAAGAAAGTTGTTGTCATTGGTGGGGGTGACACAGGCACGGATTGCATTGGTACATCCATTCGTCATGGTTGTTCTAGCATCGTAAACCTTGAACTTCTCCCTGAGCCACCACGAACTAGGGCCCCAGGCAACCCGTGGCCTCAGGTTAGATTAGAATCATTGGTTTTCAAGATGTATTTTTTATGTATCCATCTTCTTGAGAAATTGGACTTTTCACTTATTACTAGTAATGGCTAATTAAAGAAGTGTCAAATAACTTTTTTTTCTTTTTTTCATGGTAGTTTTCTTCATGAGTTTAACCACAATATGTTTCTGTAATGCAGTGGCCTCGCATATTCCGTGTAGATTATGGTCACCAAGAAGCTGCTGCTAAATTTGGCAAAGTAATGGCTAATTAAAGAAGTGTCAAATAACTTTTTTTTTTTTTTTTTTTTTTTTCATGGTAGTTTTCTTCATGAGTTTGACCACAATATGTTTCTGTAATGCAGTGGCCTCGCATATTCCGTGTAGATTATGGTCACCAAGAAGCTGCTGCTAAATTTGGCAAAGATCCAAGATCGTACGAGGTACTGACCAAGCGGTTTGTGGGAGATGAAAATGGAGTTGTGAAAGGACTTGAAGTGGTACGTGTTCGCTGGGAGAAAGATGAGTCCGGCAAGTTTCAGTTCAAGGAAATTGAGGGCTCTGAGGAGATTATTGAGGCTGACCTTGTTTTACTAGCCATGGGATTCCTTGGTCCTGAATCTGTAAGTATTCATAATAGCTTCATTTCTCTTGTTTAAGAAGTTGGTAAACTAAACTTGAGTAATAAGTTATAGCAAGGAATATTTAGATATATAGTTAATTCGTATATATATATACTTAGTATCTAATATCACATATACATGTGTTTTTTTCCATACCATAAACTAATTACCAGCTGCATGCATGCAGACTAGATAGTGAACTTCTTACAATGTTTGTTGCTCAAGTCAAAACTGATAATGCTTTGCTTTGCCAGACAACTGCTGAGAAGATGGGTGTGGAGAGAGACAACAGGTCAAACTTCAAAGCTGATTATGGTCGCTTCTCAACCAGTGTGAAAGGGGTGTTTGCCGCCGGCGATTGTCGCCGGGGACAGTCCTTGGTGGTATGGGCTATTTCAGAGGGAAGACAAGCCGCTGCACAAGTTGACAACTACCTCACTAAAGAAGACAGAGACCAAAGTATTGATGGAAATCAGGATGGACTTGTCAAGAGGCAACAACAAGACCTCAACAAGAAGCAGCATGGCAGCAGCAAACACACAGTGATGACTTAGGAAGGCTTTTGTGTTTATTCATGCACTTAAAGGTTCCAAAGGGAAATGCACATAATAAAAAAAAGAAGATTGTTCTAAAGTTCGAACAAGAGTAGTTCCATTGGGTATGCTAGAGGGGGGAAAATAAGGAGAAAAACAATAAAAGAAAAAGGAATTTCAGTGTGTAAGGAAAGCAAGAGGTTGTCTTGGTGTTTGGTGGTTTTTTAGGGTATAAGGTTATTGAAGATTTGATTATTGTTCAGTTGTTCATAGTTTTTATTTCGGTCTCTGCTTTTGGGAAGGTTAGCTCTTGTAGTACGATTATGTGAATTGAAATGTACAGTTTGATAATTAATTATTTATTTGGATATGTGATTGTTTCCATTTTAAACTTATTCTGAATGAGTTTATGACTCTTTAATTTCTCTTAAATGTTTCCCCCCTAAACTTTAATGTAAAAAAATGTTGTCTCAATCATCTTATTTTGACCGGAGAAGGATATTGTAATAATCATACCAATCAATTTTATTGTTAGATCGATTATGTTGATTCAATGGTTATATTTATTTTTATTTTTATATGGTTATGATTTTCACTGAAATGTGAAAGTATTAAATATGAAAAATTATAACTATATAAAGGACAAAATAAATATAAAGTATTAAATTAGTAAATGTATTTATCATAAAAAGATGGAAATAAATATAACCGTTGCAATATAACCGTTGCACCAACATAATTGATGTAACAGTGAGATTGATTGGTAGTAATTTAATAACAACTTAATTGTTATAATATCCTTCCCCTATTTCTTAAACCCAATACATTTTCACTGAAGCAGGTTGTTAAGTCAAGGAAGTTTGAACATCTCTTGCTCATCATTGATGACAAAATAAGTTTGGTTATTTGTAATTAGTATCAAATGTATTTATCATGTAATGAATTAAATAAGGGAGGAAGGCTATTTCCTATATTTTTTGTTTTGGTAGAGCATTTCTTAAAAATTTAACTACATGATAGAAAATTTTTCCTATTCGCATCAATTTTACTTTCTCCCCAAGCAAGGTTTATAATTCAGCGTCGCTATGATATAAATAATCGTATTTTATTAATTAACTAGAATTGCTTTTGAATTCTAGGTGTTTTGGTTTAGATGTATCTTGTGCAAGCTTGAAAAAAGTACTTAGTAAATTCAAAATAACTTTTTTTTTTTCACTTTAATTTGCACACTTATTATTTAGTTATTTATTGGTTATGCGTAATCATTATTTATTAACTTTAGCCTTACCACTAAAATAAAATAAAAACTGAAAAAAATTAAGATTCATTTGCACATGGACATGGGCGTGGATGTGTCACAGCGTGACACGATATCAAGATGTTGGAAGTTGGAACTAACTTTACTGTTCCTATTCTTCATCCTACTTTCCAGGGTTTCGTTCGTTCTGGTTCGAGTTTTCTGATTTCTCGTGATCTGCTTAACAAACAAGAATGACCACCTATTTCGCTCGTTTGTTCTCCTCTGTAGCTAACCCTGTTCTTCACCACACCAGATCCGAGCACCTGACTCGCTCTGTTTCCAACTCAGTGACGCGGTTCCTCTGCTCCTCCTCGACTCAGCAGCACCACCACCACGAAAACCCAATTAGGGAACAAGCAGAGTCTCCTGGAGAATCTCTCAATGATGAGAGCAAACGAAGCAAAGAGGAAGAAGAAGAAGAAGACGAAGATGGCGATGACGTGAACAAAGAAACCGGTGAAATCGGTGGGCCCAAAGGGCCTGAGCCCACAAGGTACGGCGATTGGGAACGTAACGGTCGCTGCTATGATTTTTGAGGTTTTACTTCACTCTGCTATAGCATAATAAAAATTGCATCGATATTTCGTGATTTTCGCCATTCGGTACTGATTTTATAATTGTTAGTTCAGTTAAGTGATTGCATTTTCTTTTGGTTCTCTATTATTATTATTATGCAATAAAAATTGGGGGAAGTGGAACAATTCAATTTGTTGCTTATATAATCCCCAAGGATGGATTGATGATTTGAACTGGCAGTGATGATTTGAATTGGCAGTGATTCTGGTGGTGTTACCAAAAAAATTTAAAATTTAAGAAATATCATGCTTGATAGGTGAAAACCCCCTTTATTTGTAGAAAATAGGGTAACCACTAATTGCTTATATTTTGATTTTAAAATGTGGAAATTTGTTCTGTAATTCTGTTAAGGAGCACATACCGAAGAGGCTGCTAAGGAAGGAGATTATTTTTCAAAAGCTCCTTGTTTGAAAAATTACTTGTGTGGATCCTATTTATAATTAATCAGCAACTATATATTATCATTTCATATTTTATATTAAATAATCGCATAAATTTTTGTACAATGTGACAATGTATAAATTGTTAATTGGTTTAGTTTCATACGTGTTCCCCCCCCCCCCCCCCCCCCCCCCCCCCCCCTTGTAATGCCCAGAACCTTGCACATATTATGATACGAAAGTCCTTGTAATGCCCAGAACCTTGCACATATTATGATACGAAAGGAATGGAAAATGCCCACTCACTGGAATTTTCTTTGGTAATTGGAGATCATAGCACATGGGTCGTGGACTATACTCAAAGTTTAGTAATTTTTAAGCTTTACTCCGTGATAAAACTAAAGTTTTTATGTTGTGTTATCTGCTTGGTATATTCTTTATTTGTTTATCGACTTGGAAACACAACTGAATCATGGTTAAATATTTATCTAATGAAGGAAAAGTTATGATTCCACTCTCCTTATTTGATCGAAGGAATTTGATACAATTATCATTGATGAGCCTCAAACGTATTCGTGTGGAAAAAATTTGATTTTTTTTTTTTTTTGATTATTATAAATTTTGTGTGGAAGCCTTATGTGCTAATATTCTATAAGTTTCTGCATTGCTTTTGCGAGTAGGATTTCAAATACAGTAGTTTTTGTTCTTCCTAATATAACGAGTCAGATGTTTTGGTGTGGCGCATGTTTTCCCTTCGAGTGCGGGACATGGAAGAGGTGCAACATTTGGTTGAATTTTCTCATGATCTTGATTGTACGATAATGGTCAGAGTTACTACTCGACACCATCTTTGCTTTCTTATGGTGTATTTGCAGGAGGTTTGTTTGGGCAACATGATGTTTGAGAATGTCTCGTTTTGTTGCAGTGGTGACCCAGAAAATCATACTGAGGGTGAAAATTTATATGACTGTTATGAAAATGCCAATTTTAGTTGAAATGATCACGCTAAGGATATAAAAATGTCTACTATGAAGAACTTAATAAAATTACAAATTATCTTAGACAAAAAAATTTTGCTATAATTTTTGTAAAATTTTCATAAAATGTATTATAATTTTTTGCTTCCAAGGGTTAAGTGGTTGAAGGAGGTTGTGTGGGGATATTTCCAAGTATCTATCAAAAAAAATATTTTTTCAGTATTTAATTTATTTGGGTTATTTACATTTCAATCATCTTTTTTTTTTGATAACACATTTCAATCATCTTTAACATAGCTTAAAGGAAATTCCAGAGTTAATATAAAGTTATCAGGCTCTATATTTAAATGGTAGACAATCAATTGACTTGGTATAACAAAAAATACTACGCATGCAAAAATAATAATATCAATGTAGCTTATATGGATCGAACGGAAAATTAAAGAACCGATTCTATGGAAGGAGTCAGCAAAAAAGATCGAAATGCAAAGTATTGAATTTAATTTAACTTTGATCATGGATCCTACATCGAAATGAAAAAGAATGGATCGAAATGAAAAAGAACCGATTGATTCTGTCGAGATTTGAATAGTGTAACTTTATATGAAAAAGAATGGATCGAAAACACTATTAAAGCAAGAATTGAATCGAAATTAGGAAAAAATATAATAAGCAATTCCTGGAAAACCATTCGCCGCACGGTCTTCAAAACCAGATTTGGGTTCTGTTGTTCCACTATTAAACTAATTCAAGAATGGTTTTTCAAAGAATGGATCAAAATGAAAAAGAATCGATTCAAAGATCAATGATCGATTTTCAGTTTTATAATTAAGTGTAGATCTGGGGTTCTGTTGTTCCAATATTAAATTAATTCAAGAATGGTTTTTCAAAGAATGGATCGAAATGAAAAAAGAACTGATTCAAAGATCAATGATCGATTTTCAATTTTATCTTAAGTATTATTATTAATTGCTTGCACTTGTTAATGGTTTGCACCTGTTGCAAATTTTTTTGTTTTTGTGAGATATTTTTGCTGGAACTGAACATCAAAGTGCTATAACGATGAAGAGGTGATTCCCAAACCTAAAGAGAGATTTGCAGATCCTAAACTTAGAGAGAGAGGAAATAAGAGAGTAAAAATTAGGATTATAAGGGATAATTATGAACCGGTAGATTTAATTCAAATCTAAGAGTGATGAGATTGGTTGTAAGAGTCGTAAACTTACCTGGTGATAAGTATAACCGTCCCCTTATTTTTATGGGAAAAATTACTCTTATGTTACATGTGGTAAATTTCTCTCTTACACACCCTTCGATAACTGTGCCACATTTTTCTTTTCTTTTCTTTTTATCTTTTAGGTGGTGGAGCCCACAAATTTATCTCTATGACATGAGATAACTTATCTTCTTTAACATGAGATTAATAAAGCCCTATTTTTATATATAATAATTTCTCCCCTAATTCTAAGAGGGGCATGGGTCACCCTAGCCCCTCGTGTAGTTCCGTCTTTGCTTTGCTGCTAGCAAGCATTTGTGCGGCAACAACAGTCATGGTTCCAATGGTCTAGGGTTGGTGTGCACCTACAATGTTTAAGCTTATGTATGAGCGATGTGAAATTTGCATAAAGAAGGTGGATATGATGGAAATTTTGTTTTTATAGGTTGGTTGAAGATACTATTGTGGGGTGGGGTATAACACCCCGTTCTAGAACCGTTTTGTTAACATCAACTTATGATATTAAGCGCAGTTACAATCACATTGGTTCAATTAAAATTCGGTTAAATTTTTCTTTTAAAACAGCCGAATTTAAATTACCCAATTGCGTGACCATAACCGAATACATTGCGGAATTAAATAATTTAAGCTTAATACCATACTCTCATTCCATTAGACCAAAAGTGGTTAAATGTCTTCCTTTCTATTTTAGCAACGCATGGTTTCAAACCGCGTCTCAATTGGAGCTCTACAGCTCAAGTTATGACCATTTAAGACCACACAATTTTCCTGTGGAAACTGGTCCTGCGCGCTAAAGCACGCTGTCGGGAGCTTAAGCACCCACTGGCAGAGAAAAATCCATCTTTCGCAGCGCTGGGCGCTAAAGCGCGCTAGCAGAGCGCTTAAGCGCACGTTCTGGGCGCTTAAGCGCGTTGAGGCAGAGAGCCTTGGCCCTCACCAGGGCAGCAGGGCTCTAAAGCGCGCTCCTGGGCGCTTTAGCGCGCTGACAGGAAAACTCAGCACTCTCTCTTTTCTTTCTCATATCATGGGGATGCATCAAACCCCTTTTTCAACACCTAATTAACATCCCAAAACCTTAATACATGAATATAATCAATGCATATGCATCAAATGGTTTACTTGTCGTTCCATCATATAATTATATCATGTTTACAAATCTCAATCATAAAGTATGAGACTTAGCTACAAAAACACTATGATCACTCCTTGGCTCCCATCAACAAAAAAAACACCAAAGGGATGAGCATAGGCTAAGTCCAACCAATTAAACATAACATGCATATGACAATTGACTCTCATTTAGCAATCTTATACATGTAAACTACAAAATGACATGCTTAATCAAATGACACTCTATCTTCATATGTCCATTCACTTCAAATATGGCCACTTACCATCAGAGGCTCCTGTAGCATCCTTGCCTGAAAGGGGTCCTCAACAACACGGGGTGAGATATACGAATATATCCAGTAAACCAGGGGCCCTTGGAGCATATCTCCACCCCATAGTTCAATAACAGTGTAAGAGCAATGACAATAATAATGCAGCAAATACATATCCATGCAAGTGTACACAACATCTCCAGGAGAAATCCCTCGAGCTCTCGAGCTGTCCTAAGGATACTCAGATGCAAATAGTCCCACTGGTCAGCTAAACTACCAAGTGTGATTTATGCATCGTCATGCAACATACCAACATAGGGAAACACCATTCTATGTCACACCAAAGCATGCAAATACGTATAACAAAGCATTACACTATTTCATTGCATTTATATACATCAACACAACCATTACCCGTTCCGGGCTTGGTGGAACAATAAAGGGAATTACACCCAAGGTCCGAAGGCTTACCTCAATGCTTCCAACTCAACCTTTGTTCTTCACCAACCTTCACTATACAAATGTCAATTCCGAGGAGCTAACCGAGCTCCATATCTTGTTCCAACGATTGGTTGCTCAAGGTTGATCCAAATGCCTCAATCCTAAGCATCACATGGACAATATCAACAATCAACCCAAACCAAACCATTGATTACAGAACAAGCCAAACAATAGTCAAATGCATAATCTTGTAATTTTCTAAACAAAATCATACGACTATCTAAACTCATTTTCACCGATTAAATGTCATTCATAGCATTTTTCTCAACATACTCTAGGCCTCAATCTTCCTAGAACATAGCCAATTTACTCACATAATCATAAACCCCAAAACACTATTCATCCAAAACCTAAATCATGAATTCACCATGAAAATAAAGTTCAAAGGATGAAATCTTACAACCAATGGTTGCACAACCAAGGATTGGTTACTCCTCAAGCTTCCATGGAGGTAGAAGCTCCCAAATCTCACAACTTCTCCAATGGGTTGAATTTTGGGAGGGAGAAATCTCACAACACAATACTGCCCCTCAAGACCCAAGCTAGGATTATGAAAGAGGGGAAGATTTGGAGTGGTTTAGGCTTTGGAATCACTCAAAACCACCAATGGTAGCACACCCTAGGGTTTTCCCCTTTCTTTTCTCTTCTATTCTTCTCCTTTCTCTCTTCTCTTCTTCTTTCCTTCTTTCTTCTTCAGCGCACGCGGGTTGGGGAAGGGAGATATGGGGTTCTTTTAAGTGACTTGTCACTTAACGGTTAAGTGAGTGTTAGTTCATCTATATATTCAACTCCATTAATTACCAAACTTTACCCAAAAGTTTGGACTATTTTTCTAGGAGTATTTCTACTTCCATTTTTATATTTTGGGTACTTTTGTCTACACCCATTTATACCCCTAAATTTTCACTGAGTACACTTTTTTCCTCAAAAGTGATCCCAATTAATTTTTTAGGGAATTTATTTATTTTTACTCACTACTACATGCGTAATTATCTAATCACATGTAATTTACTAATTAATTATGTTGGGCTATTATATGGGGGAGCAATTACTCTAGGGAGTAGGGCATGGCCTTGAGCAGGTAGCGTGTTGGCAAAACCTTGTCTTTGTGCATGTGCATATATATACTATGTGATAACAACTTCTCCTGTTGGTGGAGAAGTTGTTATTTTGCAGCTGACACAATAATTAAGGGAGAGAGGGGGAAGAAGTGAGAGAGAAAAAATTGAAGTGGGCTCCGCCATCTAATATATCTATAGCATGAGAAGGCTATTCTCCTTTGAAAGGAGAAGTATAAACCCCATATACTATATGGTTATACGAGTCCGGTGATGTATTGTGGTTTGCAAGTATTCGACCATTAAAGCGTGCTTACTAAGCAATTTTGGGTTGATTTAGTGGATTGACCATTTGAACCGTGTACTTGATCCAGAATAATTGTCTTCCAATTTGGTGTTTTGCTTGTTGGAAAGCCGAACTACAAGTGTATTACATGTAGTGGATATCGTTATTGAATAAGTCTTTAGCACTCTGTCGTATGTACATTGCATTAATAAGAACTTGAACCGATAAATTTTTGAAGAGAAAGAAAAAAATAACTTCAATATTATAACTAGATATTTTCTGAATTACATAATTATAATAATGCTTAGTGCGATAGTAGTACTAAAGATTTGTTCATCTTTAAGTTATATTTTGTTTGAGAGTTTGGAGGGGAAGGGAAGGAATGGGATCAAGGGGAAGGGAGGGGAGGAAATTGGAGGGTAACCCCTTCCCTTGTTTGGGAGTAAAAAAAATGGAATGGGAAGGAAATGGAGGATTAATGAGATATTTTTACCATTTTATCATTTTTTTTTAAATCAATATAATTATTATACATTACTAATTAAATTAAGTTTAAAATTTCTAAAAATTATTTTCTCTCTCTAAATTTTAAATTTCTAAACAAAAAAACTAATAATGTAATTTTTAATAAAAAATATTCTCCCTCTAAAAATTAATTTCTCCTTCTAAAAATTATTTAAATAAGGGTAATTAAGTAATTTAAAATGTTTTACCCCTTAAAACCCCCCAAGTTGGGGGAACTTCAATTTTAATAAAGATGAGAGTTTTGGAGGGTTTATGAAAATCTGTAATTCCCTCCCCTCCCTTTTTTAAACTCCCAAACAAGGGAAGGTATCACCAAAATCTCTCATTTCCTTCCCCTCCCCTCCAAATAAGAACTCCCAAACGCACCCTTGTTTGGGAGTTTGGAGGGGAAGGGAATGAAGGAGATATAAGGGGGAGGGAGGGGAAGGAAGAGAAGAGAATTGGAGGGTATTCCCTTCCCTTGTTTGAGAGTTAAAAAAGGGCAAGGGAGGAAAATGGAGGGTTAATAAGATATTTTTACCATTTTACCCCTTTTTGAAATTAATATATTTATTATATTTTACAAACTAAATTAAATTTAAAATTTCTAACAAAATTATTTTTGTACTTTTCACAATATTAAAAAAGATAATATTTTTTATGAAATTTCTACGCTGCAAGCTACAAAAAATTTTCGTCAGAATACTCTTCGTCGAAAAGTGATGGAAATTTTTCTCCGATGAAAATTTTTACAAAAATAAATTTTCTATCGAAATTTAGTTTCTGGCAAGAGTTTTGACGAAAATGATTTCCTCCATGAAATGCTTTTTTTTTTGGTAAAACCTCCATGAAATGCTTTAAACGTAAAAAATATTTCGTCAAAAATTTTGACGGAATGTTTTTCGTTCAAAATTTCGATGGAAATGTGTTCTGATGAAAATTTTGACGGAAATTGTTTTGTCAAATATTTTGAGGGAAATGTTTCATTCGAAACTTTCGACGAAATTTAGATTCAGTAAAGAATTTTGATAGAATATCTTTTCCGTCAAACATTTTAATCGAAATACTTTTCGTCAATTTTTTTTACGGAAAAATTTTCTGTTGAAATTTTTTGACAGAAATGTGTTCCGTTGAAAATTTTGATGGAAATATTTTTTATCATAAAATTTGACGAAAATATTTTCCGTCGAAAATTCTCGATGAAAATGTGTTTACTTAAATATTCGACTGAAAATCTTTGTCAAAAAGTTTAGCGAAAATATTTCCGTCGGAATTTTTTGACGTAATGTAAATTCTGTAAAGAATTTTGGTGAAACTTTTCGGTGGAGATGTGTTTCGTCAAATTTTGGACGAAAAAATTTTCGTTGAAAGTTTCAACGGAATTTAGATCCGTCAATAGTTTTGACTGAATTCTTTCCCGTAAAATTTATGTCAGTGATTATGACAAAATCTTGTTTCGTCTTTAGTTTTGATGAAAAAAATTTGACGTATGTGATTTTCATAAAAAATTTCATCATTATTTTTGATAAAATATTTTTCATCGATAAATTTTATCAGTATTTGAGACTTTTCTAAAAATGTCACATTAAAAAATGATTCACATTTATGTAATTTTACATTTTAATGCTAAGGGTGGATAAGTAATTTTTAATATTTCCCCCCTCAAATCCCCCAAATTGGGGGAACTTTAATTCTAGGAAGAAGGAGGGTTTAGTAAAAATCCCCAATTCCTTCCCCTCCTTTTCTTAAACTCACAAACAAGGGGAGGGCTTACTAAAACCCTCCCTTTCCTTTCCCTCCCCTCCTAAAACCAACTTCCAAACAAAGCCACATGGTTGAACATCTCAACTTGAGTTTTTGAATAATTTTTGGGCCCTATTAAGTATTGTTAATTTGGTCCGAAATGTGGCATTCTTCATGTCATGAAGGCACTTGTAGTACATTTGGTTTTAATTGATTTTGAGAGAAATATTATTTTCCTTTTAAAGTTTTTATTCAGTAAGATTTCACTAATAAGTTATTTTAAGTATAAAATAAATTAATCTAAATGCTCACAAAATGTTTTTTGAGCTAAACCACATTAGAGGAAACTATAATTTACTCTAAATAATGATATAAAAGTTTAAGTCTTACACTTTAAGATAGATGAGGATTAAATTTTATTAATTATTTTGGCAGGTCTAGTTATGTTTTTCTTTTTCTAGTTGAAACTTGAAAGTATTATTATTGTGAAAATCAAAGACAATTTCCACACATCACTTAGGTAGTGTTTGGTATGGATTTTCTGAAAAGATTCTTGGTCATCCATCATTGGTAAATGTTGTTGTCCTTGTTTGGTAAAGGAATTTTACAAATTTAGCCTAGGAACTCATTTGCTCAGCAATCATATCAACCGCGTGAAAAAAAGAAAGAAAGAACAAATACACTGTTCAACTTTACCAATTATAATGCGTTATTTGTAGAAAGTTATGCAAATGGGAAAAAGTGGACTTGAGTAGTGACTTTTTTATCCTATTGGACGGTACATATGTGGACAATAAAAGTGGAGTTTGTGCTTAAAGCGTACTTTTACATTCAAAATCATAATAATAAGGGTTATTTTCGTTTTTTAAACTTACTTTTCTATCACTCTTTTTACTTCAACCAAGCACAGACTCATAAAATTTAACCAATTTTATGATAAAATTTTAGCCTACCAAATAATTTTTTTTAATTTTCCTACCAAATTCATTTTTTCACTATATTCCTAATAAATATATTTACCTCGTCAAACAAATTATCTCCTCTATCAAATACCCCTAACATCTATAAATGTGTTTGAATGGAAAATTAAGCCCACTATCTAAGGCGATTTTCTTCGGTTACCCACACCAGTTTTGTTTGATATTGTAGATTCTGGATTTAGTTGACTTTATAGCAATTACCGTTGTCTTTCTCTAACAAATAGACAATTCTAAAAAGATCGTTGAATTGTAAACCAATAAAAAGTCAGAAGTCATTTTGTGGTGGGCCTCGTAAATTGAACGCAATTTTTACGAATCACAGGTGAGGTGAATATGAACAAATTTCCATTTAAGCTAACTTGAGTGGAATTTTCGTTGGTGGGCACTGCACAATATAGTTGGTCAAAAGGATACAGTCAGAAACAAAAAAGATCGTATTCTAAACTTATGTATGATCAGTCACTAGTCAATTTCAACTATACTCGAAAGATAAATTAAATTTCGTGTGGGTTAATTAATATTATTGTTTTTCCTTGAGAATATAGAATAAAATTAAAACCACGATAAAGTTAGTACATCTAACTTGGCCAAGTTGTTCACAAGAAGTATTATAGAGAAATAGTAACGTTACTTTTACAACAAAGTGCAGAAAGAATACGACAACTCTCACCCCATTGCACACGCAGAAAGGATAGACTTCCTGGGTCATGGGTCTCTTATTGAAATTGATGAAGGGTTGACTCGTTCTCCATTTTTTTCATCCGAAAAAAAAAGGGATATATTTTTTTTACCTCGTAGGAAAAATATTACTTCGTATTGTAGAGATAAAAATATAAGTGAGACTCATAGGTAAGAGGAGAGAGAAAAAAAATAGTGGAACACAACCCTTTTTATGTGTAGACTAAGTTATTTATCTCATGTAAAATGAGATAAATATTATCTCGGAAAAAATTATCTATTAATTAGGTGCAAATAAATAAAAAAACGACAACCCTAGGCCACATGGAGGTCCCTACACGCTAGACTAATTAATATTGAATACTTCAGTAAGTAAAATTGTTGGGTGTAAGACTCTTGAGTAGCAATGTCTGTGCTTGTTAGGTGGATATAAACTAAGTACGCTTTCTTAGAGCATAATGATAGCAATTGATTTCTTATTAAACTCGTAATAATCTTAAATCGCTTAAGATATGGTTGTGTCCACAAATTATTACTAGATTAAAAAGAATGGGGTTTACATCTATCATATCATATGACACCAACAACTTTCCTACACACACAACATTTTGTGGGGCCCACACTTTCTAAAGCAAAAAAAAGAAAAGAAATTAATGCACGTAAAACGAATCTCTGTAACATTACACAATCACTTTTCTTACAACATAATTCTTATAAAATCAAAAAAGAATATAGTCTTATTACTAATTGTACGGATGAATTATGGTTGAGTCCTATGATGCACGGACACGGACACGGGACACGACACGACACGACACGCCGACACGTTAATTCTAAAAAATGTCATATTTGGACACGTTGGGACACGTTTTAATATTAAATAAAATTTTTAATATATATAATATAATTTATATCTAATACATATAAGAATCCATAATAAATCATATAACCAATCAAATATTTAAATTTCATAACATAAATATAAATATAAATAATTTTTCGTACTTTGTTAATTTTTCATATAAAATTTCGTAACAGAAAAAAATCAATTTATAAATTATTATTTTTATATTTAGTTAACAAAATTAAAAAAAATTAAAAAAAAATAAGAAAACAAAAAAAAAACGTGTCCAAGCGTGTCCTAGTGTTGACCGCGTGTCCGAAAAAATTGACTGCGTGTCCGAAAAATGTGTCCGAGCGTTGACCGCGTGTCCCCAAATGTTGACTGCGTGTTGTCCGATTCCGACACGCAAAATTTCAAACTTTTTGCGTGTATCAACCATTGATTTTAATATTATTTTGAAAACATTTTTTTAATACGGAACGTACATTGCATTTTTTATTGTTCTTTAAGCTCCTTCAATTTGTTGGGAGGAATAATCTGACAGATATATACTGTCTCTAATTTAGTTGTCGTAAGATTTTGGTGAAGATGCCTTGTTCTCGTACCTCTCTCGTCACTTAATGATGCATTGGATAAATTTGAAGCACCATCGTATACTGATGAACCCTGGAATCAAAGGCAATTGGAGTATTCTTTGGTGCATATGGAAAATAAGCAACGAACAAGTGTTTATAAGGGATCAATGGTCACTCGTAACGGTACATCATAGAATTTGAATCTTGTGCCAGGTTATGAGCAAATTTTTTTTGGATGAATTTTAAATGAGTTTTATATTTCTCAATTCAACATGAGAATTGAATTCTAATGTTGTAGAAACAAAAAGCATGTGGGATCCGTATGTTAGAAAAAATTATGTGTAGGACCAATGTTGGCACGAAAATTGAAGGGTGTGTAGGAAAATTCAAATTCTCATATTAAATGAGAATTATAAAACCCATTTTAAATATATTATGGTTATTCTCATTATAATTTTTTTTATTTCTCTTTCGTCAGGGTAGGAACATGAAAAGACAGCCACAATTTGTTATTACTCTCATAACACTCAATGCAGTACCCACTAAATCTAAGAAAACGTGACAATCCATGTACTAAAATGTAGCAGCTACTTTTTCCACAAATTAAAATACTTATTTTTTTCCCAGGGAGAATAAATCATTAAAACTTTGACGAGTCTAAAATTTATTATCAACCCTCATTCCTGAATCACTTCCAACTGATCTGAAGGTTGTCTCGGAAGAGTGAGTTCAGTAACATTAGTAGTGGAAGTGGTTGAGTGAAATGGATTAGGAGGCACGCTTAACTTTTCTTCCTCTTCTGTTTCCAGCATTTGTACTACAGTCTTTATGGATGGACGGTTCACCGGTCTCCACTGAATGCACCAAAGTCCAACAATTGCAAGTTTCTTTGCAATTTTGGCATCTCCTTCCTCCTCAATATGGATATGTATGTCTCCTTCAATTAAGTTATGGATCCAATCCGGGTATAGAACTTGGCTTGTTTGATCAGATGACATGTCTATGTTCTTCCTTCCTCCAACCATTTCTAGCAACAACATTCCATAACTGTAAATATCAGACTTATAAGACACATTCCCAAAGTTTCTGGAGAAAACTTCGGGTTTCCCCTAGCAGCTGTCATGGACACTATGCTTGGATTCTTGGAACACAATTTGGCCAGACCAAAATCAGAAATCTTTGGAATGAAGTTGTCATCAAGTAACACATTGTGAGGATTGATGTCAAAGTGAAGGATTGGATGATTACAACCTACATGGAGATACTCAATCCCTTTAGCTATGCCATGTGCAACTTGTTGCAGCTTCTCCCAACCGAGAAAATGGTCCTTATTATCTGGTGGAAATATAAAGTTTTGTAAGGAACCGTTCTGAAAGAAATTGTAGACAAGTGCACGATGGAGTCCTTCTGCACAGAAGCCAAGCAAACGAACCACGTTGATATGATGGATTTTGCCCATAATACCAACTTCGTTGATGAAATCTTTCCCTTCTCCCTCAGTACTATTGAGGATCTTCACAGCCACGAGAATCTCATTGGAGAGTTTTCCTTTGAAAACTGCTCCGTGAGTTCCTTCCCCTAACTTATGTTTAAAACCACTCGTCATTCTTTTTATATCAGCATAGGAAAATCTTGCAGGCTTTTCTGCTCTGTAGTCCTCTAAAAATTTATCCACTCTTGCCTGATCTTCTTCTTTCTTTCTAAAATAGCGATGGATTTTAAAGAGTGTAATGAGCACCAGCCCAAACAGAACTGAACCTACAATCACAAATGCATTGTTCAATAGAATTACCCCGAAATTAAGTTAAAAAAAGAAAAAGAAAAAAAGAGGAAAAAATAGTGTGAAGGTAGGTGAACGAGTCTCATACTCATACCTGTAGCTGAGAAAATAAAAGATGTTGGAATGTGGATTGGTTTCCGTTTGCCTTTGCAGTCAAAACATTGAATGTCACCTTGTGTTCTATTGTTCTTCCATTTACATCTCATGCCCTTAGCTTCACACTCAGCACAGTTTGGTTTGGACCACCTCAAAATCAAAAGATTGCAATGCATCAGGTCCACATCGACCGATGCATTGACGTGGAACATCTTGGTACAGGATACAAGGTCCAATTCAAGGACACTGTCGTAGGGATTAGAAACATAAATCGGACAGGAAATCATATCTTGTGAACATGGGTATGACTGCTCGCGGTTTCTCAGGTGTGGATGCCCAACTGAAGAGCAGTTGAAGTAGTTGATGTTCTGTGCTGGACTTCTAGAAAACATTTGGTAAGGTTGAATTGATAAATTGTCGAGTTTTAGAAACTTCTTCGGAAGGCAATTTTCAGGGTCTTGCACGTAAATTAGCTGATCTTGGTAGTTTATGATGGAGACAAGGAATTTTATTGGATGCGAAGTTGTAGGGAGCACGAGCATGGTCTCATTTTGTGTAGTACAATATAAACAAAAACCAGGATAATGACATGGATCTTTCACCCCCTTGACGATTTGGAAGGGGAATCTAACAAGCGGATTGTTAGCCCCGCAAGATAATTCCCTGCACTCGTTATGAGCGGTGCCACTTTTTATAAACAGTAGAAATAGCATGATCAATATGGAATGACCCTGTAGGGGCTGCACTCTACATTCTGCCATCCAATGTATGCAGAGGTTTTCTTTCGGCAAAAGAATGTGATGTTAGAACCAAAATCTTGTGCCTCTTTTTAATCTTAGTGTAACGTCCGGCCCTGCTTCAAGAATCAACGACTATCCTCACGTATTAACACGAGACTTTTCAGTGTGTTTTTTCCTCACTCGCACATTTTTTGGAAAAACTGAGGTCACCCATCTCATAATTTCTCCAAGCCAAGCACGTTTAATTGTAGAGTTCTCTCCAAGTCAAGCACGCTAATTGTAGAGTTCTTCCGTTCCGGGCTACCGAAAAGAAGATACATCTTATTAGTATAGTTAGTACCAATTAATTCTTATAAGCTATTCCAAACTGTGCAGTCTCACGTCAGTCTTTGGAATCTTTCTTGCTGGTGTCGATTCGATTCATCCATGCATGTAAGCCTGTCAGGAGCCGCTCCTTCTCCGTGCCTCTTTGCACCGACGATCACTCCCCGCCCTCGTCAATGCTCCGGATGTTACACTTATCATCAAATTAGATTTATTATTATTATTATTATTTTCTTTCCCTTCAATCTCATCCGTTCATTTTAATCTGATGTAACGATAATAAAGAGGTAGTAACATCCATAAGTCCAAGCAATTATAAATCTAACACTCCAACAATGTTTCCTCAACTTGACCATATTCAGATAGTTTCAATGAAAAACTACTTTGGCCTCATGCGCAGAGGGAGAGCTTCATTGTTTTTCTTGGTGTCTACGCTTCTGCTCCAGCAAAGTAGTATTATTTGTGTGCAAGAGCAGGCTTGTTCCCCTTCTTCTTGTGGGAAAATCTCCAACATAAGTTATCCATTTCGTTTGAAAGATGACCCAAAACGATGCGGCAACATGAGGTATGAGTTAGGATGTGAAAATAATGTGACAGTGTTGTATTTGTACTCTGTTAAATACCATGTGCAGGCCATCAACTACAACAATTTCACAATCCGACTTGTTGATCCCGGAGTTGAAGGCAATAATTGCTCCTCCATTCCTCGCTATTTCTTGTCTCAATCTAATTTCACTGATACTTATGATGTCAACGTGGTTAATCACACCGATCCATACCACGCTGCTCGAACAAATGAATTTTCAATTGGCGTTGTTTTTCAGCATATAGTTTATTTGAAGTGTACACATCCAGTGATTGACAATGTTAAATATGTGGATACTTGTGCCTTCATCAACTCTCATTCCAATTCCTATGTTTACGCTATCGCTGGCGACTTAAAAGCTGAGGACTTTCGAGTTGGTTGCCATGTTATGTTGGTTTCTCCCACATCTTGGTCTGGTTTGCATACAAATAGATTTTCCTACACTTTGATGCACAGGGCACTACACTATGGATTTGAGATTTCATGGTTGCATCTTTTGTGTGAGGATCATTGTGGAACTTCAAATCTGCAACCGCGGAGCCGCTGCTTCTTCAACTCTTCCAGCCAGCAAATTGGGTGCTACTCGCGCATGTGCCGTCATTTTCTGGGATATTGGAGCAGTAGATGTGGTAAAGGAACTAGAGCCAGATCCTTCGACATCGGTGTCAAATTTGAAGTTTGAACCTCATCTAATCATCTGAGAGTCGTTAGATCGAAACAGATCAACGACTCTGATTTGTAAGCATGTGATACCATTGATCTTTTTCGATCTAACGACACTCAAATGAGATGTCAAATTTCAAATTTGACACTGGTGTCAAAGTAACCTGCAATTGATATTAACTAATTTGATTCAGTTGATCATGATGTTACTCTAATAATTTCAAAAAAATTGATATTTTCTTCCATTTTTGGGGTATCCTAGGGATATGGTCTCAGCTGCGATCATATGCAAAAGGTAAGAATTTTATCACCTAAGCTTTTATACAGCATATAACGACAAAAAATTAATGTTGATGCATTATTTCTATAATTTAATAGTTTGTTTCTACATTATTGTCAAATTCATTAATAATATAATGGCACATCATTAAATGATAGTATGGAAATAATTACATTAACCGTGTATTATATAATTCAATTATAACTACAGTCTAAATAACTACATATGATAGTGTATGAGCAAATGTGTTTAATATATAAAAATGCATCACTTGCTTCTACAAAGTGATTTTGTAATATAATATAATTTAATAAATTTCTTACGCAGTGCATTATGACATTGACAATGTAATTTAACCATTCTTTATCAGAACCTCTCTATTCACTCAAGTAAAATTTTCTTGCAGATACTATCAACGCTGTCTTGATAGGTGAGTTCCTCTGCCTTTCTTCTATGAAAAATATTAATCAGATTCATATTTCATGCATGATTTTTTTGGCAGAATATCCGTTATGATAAATTGCTATTGACTTTTAATTACATGGGTGATTTTACTACTGTGATTCATCCAATAACAACATTTGGATCTTAGCAAAGTCTGGCTACTATACATATATATCTTCTTCCTTTTCTCTTCGATATTGCAGCATGATTATTTTGGTGATATTGCCTCACAGGACTGCTTGAAATAATAAAAGGAAAAAATTCAAGATTTGAAGGAAAGCCCGACTATAACTTAGGATTGATCATGGGACACTATGTTCTACCATCATTCTGGGCAGCCAGATTTCTGTTTGGGGTGACATTACTTATTGTGCTTTTCATACACGTGTGGCGAAAAAGGCATTTTTCAGTGTATGGAAATATTGAAGAATATCTGCAACAAAATAACCTGATGCCAATTGGATACTCATACAAAGAAATCAAGAAGATGGCTAGAGGTTTCAAAGACAAGTTGGGTGAAGGAGGCTATGGCTGTGTGTTCAAGGGGAAGCTACGTAGCGGGCCTTATGTGGCAATAAAGATGTTGGGAAAATCAAAAGCTAATGGGCAAGACTTTATTAGTGAAGTGGCAACAATTGGAAGGATACATCATTTGAATGTGGTACGACTCATTGGATATTGTGTTGAGGGTTCAAAACGAGCTCTTGTTTATGAATTCATGCCCAATGGATCTCTTGATAAATTCATTTTCTCTAAAGAAGGAAGTATACATTTAAGTTATGACAAAATATATAATATATCCATTGGAGTAGCTCGTGGGATTGCTTATCTCCACCATGGTTGTGAGATGCAAATTTTGCATTTTGATATCAAACCCTACAACATCTTGCTTGATGAAAACTTCACCCCCAAGGTCTCTGACTTTGGACTGGCAAAGCTATATCCGGTAGATAATAGCATTGTCACTTTGACAGCAGCAAGAGGAACAATTGGGTATATAGCTCCAGAACTATTCTACAAAAATATTGGGGGAGTATCCTATAAGGCTGATGTCTATAGTTTTGGAATGCTTTTGATGGAGATGGCAAACAAGAGGAAAAACTTGAATCCCCATGCGGAGCGTTCAAGCCAGCTTTACTTTCCTCTCTGGATTTATGATCAACTTGGAAAAGGGGAAGATGTAGAAATGGAAGATGTCGTAGAGGATGAAAAGAAATTAGCAAAAAAGATGATCATAGTTGCGCTTTGGTGTATACAATTGAAGCCAGATGATCTCCCCTCAATGAGCAAAGTAGTGGAGATGCTTGAAGGAGATGTTGAAAGTCTGGAAATGCCTCCGAAGCCTTCTCTGTATCCACATGAAACGATTGCAGAGGATCAAAGCATTTACTCTGGCCAAACAATATCGAGTGACTTCATTAGTTCTTATGGGGATCCTGTGGAAATTCCAACTAATCCTCTGGTAGAGAATATTACTTAGACAATGCACGATAGCAATTTATTTGCGTCCACCATATCTTGAACATTTGTTCTTCTGTATTATTACTTTTGTCTATGTCTTTCCTACTCGAAGGTTAGTAAATAATTTACACAATTTAAGATTTTGTTCAAGTCCCTATATATATGATGGGAAACATTTTCTCATATTGCATGAGAATTCAATTCCCATGTCGTGACCCTTTAATTTGCGTGCAAAACTTTTCTTTTCTTTTTCTCTTTTCAATAAATGTGGGGCCCACCACTAGTTGAGTCACAACATGAGAATTGAATTCTTATGCAATATGAAAAAATCAAACCCCATATATAATTACCTTAATCTGTATGGTAAATATTTACCAGTTTTTATTTAGGACAAATTGTATCGTGTATGTTCTTTATACATATTGGGTTGGGATAGCTGTTCGTGGGTTTTATGATGTTCATCCCTATCTTGATACCATGATAAAGATATATTTACTCGTATCTTACAAAAAAAAAAAAAGGAAAAAGAAAAAGAAGAAGACATATTTACTAGTAACATTGATTTTGTTTTATTTTGTTCTCATGTTCTTTTTCGTTTTTTCTACGGTTAAAGTAAATAAGTTATCTACGTTGAGCTCAGACCTACGTTGTTTTGGGGCGGAAATCAAAATATTTTTATAATTATAATGTATTTCATGGTTATAATAGTCTTTCGCATTATAATTTTTTAATTTTTTAACTCAAGACGACGTCGTTTTGAGAATGAATGTAGAGAACTTATCTACATTTACTGTAGAAGCATTAAATATTTTTTAAAATAAAAAACTTTTAGATTCATCATTTATGCAAAGTGGTTAAGTAAAGAGTTATCTTTTAGATCTTGATGCACATTCAAACTAATTTTGGGTTTGATATTTTTTTAAAGTATATGTTTTATTTCTTATAATTTTTTTTTGTGAAACCATAAAATTTATTTTTTCCATAAGAAGACCGGGTAAAACGTTGTTCTAGCTCTTAATACATATGTTGTTTGTAATGAATTTTATTTTATTTTTCAAAATTGTTTAAAATGATTTTCAATGGATATTTGACCTTTGAAAGTTTGGAATGTGAATCAATTAAATGAAGAGTTTAATTTTTTTTTTTTTTTTGCGGTTAATACAGAAAAGTTATATGCAGCAGATTATGTATTTCCTGGAATATATAATGTAACTTTTTAAATCTAAAAAAAAAGCGTTCACATTTGGTGAATAATTATAAGGAAGATAGAAGAAAAAGAAATAAAGTCACATTTGGTGAAAATGAGTTAAAATGACAGTTAAGGGGTAAAAATACGGGTAAATAAAGTTACTCGAAAAGTGAAAGTAAACATGAAAATATTACCATAAAAATATTGGAAACCAATATATAAAGTTGGATTGAGAGTTAAGTGAGTGAGGTAGATAAGTGTGTACCCACATGGTGAGTACGTGTCACTTAAATCACCAAAACATTTCAAATTCCTCTCATTCTCTCTCGTCTCACCCGCGGTTCTCTCTTCTCCAACAGAGGAATTTTTCTTCTTCTCTCCTTGCTACCTCACCATTTCTCCTCCTCTCAATCACTCAAGAAGCTTGAACAAACACCCATTCCTCTCCATCTTCCTCACATCTTCATGGGTTTTAGTTGGAGTTAAGAGATTTGAAGAAAACAAAACTCACCCAAGGAACCCCATTTTTTGGATTTCTCCATGGATGGTCATAAAAAAAGGTTTTGAAGCTTGAAAATCATCTCTTTCAACCTTATTTGAAGTTCCAAAGGTAATGGGATCCAAACCCTTAGTAGTTTCATGAATAATTAGTGATTTTTAGGTTATTCAAAGAGGGTTTTCATGGTTGGAAGAGTAGTTGTGAAAATGAACTTAAATATCTTCACAAATTATGTTAGGAGAATGTTCTTAATAGAGAAAAAGCATAGAAACTCCAACTTTAACTAAGTTGAAATTTTGACTCATGAACAAAGAGTGGGATTTTCATGATTTAACGCTTAGAGTGGAGATTTTATACTGGTTCTATGTGTGATTATTGATGTAGTGTAGAACCAAGTGAAATATTAATGGAGGAGCATTCTTGGGATCAAGCTTTGGAGAAGATATGTATTTTTAATTATTACAAGTGTAGGATAAGTTGCCAAAAAATGAGTTTTCGTACTAATTTAGAGCCGGAACCACTTTAGATGAGTTGTGGGATGTTCCCTGTAAGAACCCGCACCGCTAATTAAGGTAATTAGCGAATTAATTATGATAATTAGGAAATAATTCCATAATTGACCCTAATAAGTATTAATGGGCTTAGATAATTATATTGAGTGAGTAAAAATGCTGAAAGTCGCTTTTCGGAAGAAAAGTGCAGATACCGGTTCTGCTACTCGGTATAAATGCGTACCGGAAAAGTATCCCGGAAAATTATAACGAATGCATGATAATTACTAGAATATTATGTAGGACTTGTAAAACAAGTTTCAAGTCAAAATGACGTAATCTGATGCCAGAACTGATACTGGCTATGGAAAAGCGCGTACCGGAAAGGTGCTCCGAAAAATAAAATAAAAATATGACAAATCTTAGAAAAATGCGTAGGTCTTGATTCCAAAGTTTGGGATCAATATCTTTTACTTTGCTATTAAGGCTAATACTGCGCGATTAGTGGCCATGTGCCTATAAATAGACACATTAGCACACAACCCTAGGCAGACCTTATTCAGAACGTGAGTGTTGGTGGCTGAGGGAGTGTGATCACTGTTCCATTCCTTTCCCTCAACCTTTGAGGATCAAGTTTTCATCTTTGGCTTGGTTTCTCCTCCTTCTTCCTTCCTACACACTTGTGATCATCCTTGTGAGAGTGAAAGGAGTGTTCTTGGGCAGTGTCCACTGTTGTGTGTGTGTAGTTAGTGAGCTGAGTTTGAAGCTTTAGTGATGGCTACTTTGTGGTAGTCATTGTAAGCTTCAAAGTGCCTTCTTGTGGTGCAAGAACCCACCTTGAAGTGCCATTTTCTTGCTCATACTTAGGCTGAGTTTGAAGTGTCTTGAGAGGGCTCCAAGAGCACAACCTGCCTCTGTTTTGAACTTTGGTAAGTTACCTCACCATGACCATGTTTAATGAGTAAACAAGAGGGTATAAGGTATATGAACCTAAAATGAACTAAAGATGCATGCTTTAACGTGTACATGTGTTAAAAGTTGGACCTTTGGGATGGATATTCACGAAATGCAGAAACTGCATTCTGTCGTGAGATATCCGGATATTTGTCGAACAGATATCCGGATATCAGTATCCGGATATGATATCCGGATATTGATATCCGGATATGGGATCTGGGTATCCGGATATGACATATCCGGATATTTCCAGTGTGATATCCGGATATGGCATATCCGGATATGCCCCTTCTGATATCCGGATATCCTGGGTTCTGCGCAGACAGTAGCTGTACTGTATGAACAGTAAGCTATTGGGTGTGTGTGGACCCTAGTTTAAGGAAGTTGAACTTCTGTAATAAATGGACTAAGTCAGAATCATATGATTAAGGGCTTATGGCTTTGTTGGAAGCCTTAAGACGTAAAACGTAAAGGAAAGGCGTAGTCTTTAAGTTGTATGCATGTTGTGCATTAATATTGACTTGTTAAATGGTCCATATCAGATTGTGATACTGCTGTTTGTGGACTAGTGAGTGGTTGGACTCTTGGCTTGGATAGCTAGCTTGCAAGGTAAGCTTTCGTGTCCTCGGTTTAGCCATTTTGATGTTCCACCATGTCCCATGGGGATGGGTTTATGCATGCTGTGTTACATGCTTTGATTATTTTGAAATGCTGTTGAGCTGTTTATATGTAATGAGCTATTATGATATGCATGTGGTGTCCACCTAGACGGCAATCCTGAGTATGTAGTACATACAAGATGGAGAAGCATGTGGGTGAGGTGCAGGTAGTATCCATGTACTCATGTAGGCATAGACGTATTCCTACATTTCTCTGGCCAGTAGATTTGAAAGCACACATGACATGATTAATTGCTGCATCGCATGATTTTAGAACTTATACTGTAATACTGTTTTTAGAACTTATATTACACATGTAAGTGAGCTTGGGGTGGAGACTCCTTGAGGACCCCTTGTCTTACTGAGATTTCTTGTTAGAGATCTCACCCCACGTTTGGGGACGCTTATTTCAGGATCAGGTAATGTTGAGGGCTCAGGTGGCAGGAGGCCAGAGTTGAGCTGATTGATGATATGCTGACTGCTGTTATGCTATTTCTACTGTTGTTTATGTTTTCTGCTTTAATTATGCTAAGTTTATGTTGAGACTATTTGTGGGCATTGTTGCCTTATTTGGTGAGCATGGGGTTTGTCCATGCCACATGATTGTTATCGTCTTTTTATGTTGATTTTGTAATTAAAGTATCAGGATTTTGACCCAGGATACTTGTGTAGACCTGTGGCTTTAGATACTCACTTATATTTATGTACGAGGTATTCAGTTAGTTGTCTTGCAATTTACATACAGGCAGTATTCTTATGAAAATGATTAAGTAATCAAGTTGGTTAAGTTAATGACGTCATAATTGAATTAAAGAAAAAGTTATTCCGCATTTTAATTAAGCGTGGCTTAATACGATAGTGTGTTAACAGACCGGGTTAACACGGGCTGTTACATTCCCTAAGATAGGGAAACCCTAAGAAATCAATGTGGAACATTAAGAAATTGATTAAGGCATAAGTTAAGTGAATAAACAAAGATAATTCTTAATGATTGTGATAGATTAGTGATATGCTAATTGTATTCACATTTTTAGAACTAGGTTGTGATCGTGGTTGTGAATCCCTGGACCCGAGATTTATTAAAGGACTTTGCTTGTGAGGTAAGCTTTCGGTCCTTGGGGTTAATCCTTCATCTGTTCCACCAAATTCTGAGAGAGGGTGGTAGTTTGATATGGTATTTTGAAAATAATTTGATATATGTTGCATATATATATGTATGTATGTTTGTGTGCCACACAAGACGGTGTTTCCTTGTGTGAGGCATAAGACAGTGTTTCCTTATGCATAGTATGAGACGGTGTTTCCTCATACAGTATGTTACAAGACGGTGTTTCCTTATGTAATGCATACTTGTTATATTCTCTGGCCAGTAGGATTATATTATTGCACACTGCATTGTCATACACATTCTGATGCATGGATGGATTTTTATACTACTAGAAGTGAGCTTAGGGGTGGAGGAGCCCTCCAAGGGTCCCTAGCTTACTGAGGTAATTATATTATCTCACTCCGTGTTATGGGGATCACCATTTCAGGAACAAGAGTTGATGGTGCTGAAGCATCGCATGGCAAGAGGCCAGATGAGAGATACTACTTCGATATGATTATCGGGGTCTTATGGATATTAGATTTGTACCTGACATACTTTATTTTGAGTTGTATATGCCATGTATTTTTTGAGAGCATAGGAAATGTCTATGCCATGTTGACAGTCTGTATATATTGTTAGTGATCAATGTTCAGGTTATTTATTTGATGTAATTATATAAGTAACATCATGAACATTATTTTGAGACAGTATGATTATGAGATAGCCTATGCCATGAATGGCTGGGTAATATGATTTATGTTTGGATTATATTAAACTATCAATCAGGTTGAAATTATCATAGTGGGAGTTATCTTTAGTGGTCCAAAATATAGACGAAATGCTATCCGTTTTACTTTGGCCATGGAAGTGAAAAAGTTTGCAATACATAAGGAAAAAGATAAAATTTAATTAGCTAGCTTCCACATTAATTAAGTTGAGCATACTGCGCTTACTATCATATGAATGTTAATTAACCGGCTGCAGACGGGGCGTTACACATAGTGTGCTGCAGATAAATTTTTGCATTAACTGGAAAAACATTTTTCCCTCAAAATGAATAAGTGTTATAGAGTTATACCTTGAGCTTTTGAGCATCTTGAGAAATGACTTAAAATTTATGCTATCATCTTCTTTCTTGTATAATTTACAATCATAGATTTTATCTCTCTAAAACTTATTATGATTTTTTTTAAACCTTATTTTCTCTTGCATGCATGAAAATAACAAAGGCATTTTTTTTAATTTAAAATAATCACTCTGGACAATACTAAATAGCTAAACTTATATTTTTCCTTAATTAACCTTTATTTTTATCTTAGATGATTATTTATTATTTTTAACCCATTATGTAACATCATGTGTCGACCCGATTTATTAATATCAAAGTGGTGCTAAGTGCAACATGTTTAATCAAATAAACGCGGAAGCTTACTTTATAATTCACTATTAGTCTGAACATAAAAATGTGAATAAACATTTTTCTTTCTTTTGTATTGCAATTCGCTAATTATTTCTTGTTCAATTAAACTACTTGATGCCTTCTTGCACCTTACATCTTTTCATTTTAAAGTAAACAGACGATATTCCTCTGTATTTGGAGGCTTTAGGTATTATTCCCACATAGAAAAAAAGTACCTAATTGACGGTTGTAAAATTTCTATACATAGTTTAACTATCAATTAATCCAACCTAAAATCCATCCATACATTACAGTTAATAGGCTCCGTGCATTTGAGTTATTATACAATCATTGCCAATTCAAGGCACAACTCAATGATTCATCCATGAATCTTTCCAATGCCTCAATTCACAATAACTTAGCATTGGATTCCATAAACTTATACATGTCATACATACATGAATCATTTTGCCTAACAATCCATTGCTTAGGCTATCTCATACATTTCATGTTCCAAAATAATATGAAATATGATTATTTATATGATTACAACAATGTACCATGACATTCAGTATTTACAACATATATACCCTATACATGTTTTTATAATAAATATACAAAGGTTATATTATAAAACTCTTAACCTGTGTAATTGCGAAATTGCATGTGATGAAATATTTAATCTGGAATTATTGGGTTTAATTAAGTAAAAGACTTAATTAGAGGAATTAAGGTCACTTTTGGGTCAAAAGTGCAGTTAGTAAGATTTTTGGGGTAAAAATATGTGGACAAAATTACCCGGAATATAAAAGTAAAGCTAGAAATATTACTGGAAAATTATCCCAAACCAATGGGTAAAGTTTGAAAGTAAGTTGAGATAAATAGATAAACAGATTTTTAACCAGTTGAAAGTTACTTACCTGGGCTAGTGTTAAAAATGCAAAACCCTCCCTTATTTATTCTTTTCCTTTGCAAGAAAGAGAGAGAGAGAATAGAGAATCCATTGTTAAGGAGCTCAAAGACCTAGCTTTCTTGTTTTTCAACCAAATCCCTTGGTTCTTGGATTAATTTTGCTTAGAATTGAGAGGCAAACACAATTCCTAATCAATTGTCTACCGAAAAGCCTTGTATTAAGAGAAAAATGATGATGAAAGTGGCGACGTACTTGTGATTGAGGAGCTTGGAGAGTGATTTTCTTTGCTTGGAGGCTTACAATCCCTTCCATGCATGATTCTATGTGAGATCATGTTTAGATACAAGCATTTCCGTGGTTTTTATGGTAATGGGTATGTTAGGGTTTTATTTGAGAAAATGTGTGTATGGTGGGGTAGTTTGAGTTTGATTAAGGCTTAACTCCTTTCTAAAAGTTGTTAGAAATGTCAAATAATCGGTAGAAATGAGTTTAAATCGTTATTTGGTTACTGTACAATATTTTCGAAAATGGGTGCCTATGTGAAATGGGTTTTCGCGTTCCAAATGATGGATATTGGAGTGTTTGACATTGATATCGATTATGTCCATGTGGTTGCTAGGATTGAAGCAAGTAGACCTACCTTGAATGATCAACCACTGGAGGAAGCAATGGAACTTGACTTGGTTGCTTGAGTTGAACCAAGTGTTGGTAAGTTCCTCACCTTGAATAGAGTGTTGAATGGATTGGGCTGTTGATGAATGTATTGGTATTCATTAACTTGTATTGATTGATTGCTTGACACCTTTATGTAGGTGTGTATTTTGTAAGATTGTAACTTGAATTTAAAGTTTGATAGGTTGCAAACATGTTGGTGAACAAAAATCGGATTAGAAGCATTGAGATAACCTTTTGGACCTTGGGAATTAATCCCTTTATTGTTACACCAGGCCCTGATTAGGTAGCGATAGTTGTTAGTGTATGTAATTGCAATAGAGTAGTTTTATCTTTTGATATACATATGTGTATACACTGGGTGTGGCATAGGATGGCGTTTCCCTATTTCTTGTATGTTGCATAATGATGCGTAATTCATACTTGGTAGTTTAGCTGGCCAGTAGCACTATTTGCATCTGAGTATCCTTAGGACAACAAGAAAGCCCGAGGGATGTCTTATGGAGATCTTTTACACACTGCATGGATATGTATGTATTGCATTACTTAGTGTTGTTGCTTTTATACTGTGAGTGAACTATAGGGTGATGAGATCCTTCAAGAACCCCTAGTTTACTGAGATATATATGTATATCTCGCCCCGTGTTGTGGGCTATCTTTCAGGTACAAGCATGGATGATGCAAGAAGAGGCAAAAGACATGAGTAGATTGCATTTGATAGCATGTCCTTTGATTATTTTGAAGTGCCTCACATGTATTTATATTTCGTTACATCTTACATTTTGGTATAAAACTTTGTATAGGATGCACATTGTTAATAATAGCGAATGTACATGTCATTTTGTAGCATCATGGTTAAGTGATGTACATTTTGGGACTTAGCCCATGATCATTGTGATGTTAATTGTCATATGTTGTATATAGGCAATGACTTTGATCTTATATTGTAATAGCTAAGTTCTTCATTTGAATTATTATATTTGGTATATTCAATATAATGTAATTATATGCCAATGTATGATGAAAGAGCTTTCAAGCCAATTTTGATAACATGTGAGTCTTGAAATGTAAAGGATTATGTATTGTGGTAGTTCTACAATGTCAATTAGGTGAAATAAAATATTTGGGTTGAGAGTCGATCTAATTATAAGTATACTTTATTTTGTGATCTATTTTTCATATCCTATATGATAGATTAAGATTATTTGATTTCTTGGAAGTTATAGATCTTTTTCTTAGCTTTCAAACGAGACAAAGATTGTGTCAATTGTATAAGTATAACCCTGGTTATGGGTGAAATACCAAAGTAGGTTGAAATTTACTATTTTGGTGTCTACCTCCAAACCCGTAACGCTTTTGGCGCCGTGGAGGCGCTAAAAGCACCGACAAATAGTGGAAAAATGCATCCGTGGAACCGATGGCACCGTAAGACAGTGGATATAACACCTCGTATTTCTAAATTATATATTTAAAATATTAATCATGGATTAAAGGGAAGGATTAGTGAAAATTCTAAAAATTAGGCAAAATACAAAGAAATGACAAAACGGTAAATTAGCCATGCACGTAGCCCTAGAAAGGAAATTGAGTAAGAGGTCTCAAATGATAAAAATAATCCTGGAGATGGATTCAGAATGAAAAATTGAGTGGACAGGCAAGTTTCAGAAAATTTAGTGAATAATGTTTTTACCGGGTAAAAATACCGCGATACAATTGCACCGTAAAATGTGCTGATTGAGTTTTGAGATCTAGGTTTTGAATACAAGTTATAAATGGTTTAGAGAACTAGGAAATATGATTTCTGATGAAAATTGAAGGAAATAAATATGTTTGGGGAAGCGTGCCTACGACGCGCGTAAGAGCTTAAAATAACATTTTCTCCGAACGACAGGAAAACTCCGGATTCATCTGATCAAGGGTAATTAAAGGACAATGGTTAATGTTAAAAATAAGAGTTTCTAAATAGGTTATGAATTTATGAATTTTTAGTGGAATCGAAGGGAAATTCAAATAAGTTTGAAATCGCGTGAGGTGGCGGTGGGGCCCACCTCACTTATGTCACTTAAGACATGTGACACCATGTCACTATTCACTCATCTCCTTCCCCTCTCTCTCTCTCTCTCCCTACCCGCGGCCTCCATGCTCATTGTGCAAGTTTTTGCACAAAACTTGTTTAGCTCCTAACTCCATTATTTCTCCACCTTTTCAAGTGATCCTTGACTTGAAATCCATTGCAAATCACCTTCCAAACCTATTGGTAGTATTTTTAAGCCTTGAAAACCACTAGAAATTGAGGAAAACCTCCCCAAAGGCCGCGGCTCATAGTGTTAGATTTGTGTTCATGTTGTTGATTGATTCTCCAATGGTCTAGTATGTCTTGGAGGAGCCTTGTGCCTAGCTTTTGAGTAAGTTTCTACACATTATTGATGGTTGATTTTCGAATTTTGTTCATGAACCCTAAAGGGGGTTTTGTTGATTTGTGTTGTTAGAGAGCTCAAATGGAAAATGTGTATTAGATGATAATGTCTTAGAATGATGTGTTAAGAGCTAAAAATGCAATGAAAATTATTGGTGAAAATTATGGTTTTTAACTTAGGAAAATTTGATGGTGTCATGACTTTGAATTTTGAAAATGTGTTAGGATTGTGTTGGTGAGTTGTTGTATGATTGTATGATGATATAATAAATTGTATGAGGTGTGGAATAGTTAAAATTGATTGAAAATCCTTTGGAGTTGCCTATGTTAAAATTTGGCCATTAAGGAAAAACTAGGGATTTGATGTTGAAAAACTATTTGGATGATGTGTTGTGTAATTTGATGGTAATTAGATGGGTTGTGTGGTGGTTAGAAGGTTGGAAAACCAATGGAAAAATAATTGGTATTGTTGAGTGGTTAATTGGACCTACATCAAAATATTAAGTAAAACGACATTTTAATGACGAAAAATGAAAAGTGGCACTTGATATGACCTTTTGTAACCTAAGGATGCATAAGAAAATGAGAAAGAAAATTTAGAAAATAAATTACAAATTAACACTATAGAGGCCGAACCTACATTGTGTACTGGAGGATTTTTGACGTTTTCATATTTTGATAGATTTGACGTGTATTGATGATTCATACATGGTTGTTGTAGGCTTCCGTACGTAGATTTGAACCCCGAACCGTGAGTTCAGTGGATTGCCCTTGGTCCCGGACCAAGTGGGATTGAGGTGAGTATTTGGAACCATGCTTGTATAATTTGTGAATTGCATGTGTTAATATGAGTAGTAATTGATTGGGAATGTCCTCTGTGTAGGCATTTCTGTTGAGTAACGAGCTCGGAGAATATATTGCTTTAGAGCTAAGAGGAGATGATTATTCAGGTAACCTCTTGGTACTGGGGCTTGATCCCTTTGTGTGTTCCACCATGCCCGTTGAAGGTGATGGTAGGAAGTGTATGTAAGTAATGTAGAATAACATGATCATGCATTTAATATGTATGTTGGTACATAGGATGTACCGAGTCTCTGGCCAGTAGACAGTTTGCCTTCGGGCGTTACGGGCTTCCACTGGATAGGTTTCCGAGAGGGAGTTCCAGTTAACCTAGGGTCGTGGTGTGTAATCTGGATAGGAGCACACTAGGAAGTCTCGAGTGTATATGAATGGAGGGATGCCTTGGTTGATGTTCTAGGAACACGCCTTAGATGAGACCCATAGGCTTATATGCCAAGCTAATAGGCTAGACGTTGCGTGGTATTCGCATCGACCATTCCAGCTTCATCGTATTTTGTATCCTTATGATCCCCGGTTTCTCTAAGTCCCTTGCTTTATCCCATTTTTCAAGATGTTATTTTATGTTATTTATATGCATCGAAGTGAGCCATTGGACGGAGTATTCTCCATAACCTCTGGGTTACTGAGATATATTCGTATATCTCACCCCGTCTTGGGGGCTTTATTTCAGGAGTTAGCAGTGGTGCCAGAGCGGCGGGCAAGAAGCCCATAGGATGATTAGATAGAGGACTTTATGTTTTGCATTTTGGTGGCCATTGGGCCTAGGCTAGACTTAGGGCATGAGCATCACATACGTATTTAGGATGAGATTCATTGTCATATTTGTTCATGTCATTTTGCCTAAGTCTAGTTACATATATCATTTTAAGGTTTATTAATTGGGTTTTATAAGAGTTATGTTGTAGGAAAAGTGATTGTGTAATGTTATAGAGATTCATTTTGCGTGCCAGAGTTTTTTTGTTTTTTTTGCTGCGGGCCCCAAAAAAATGTTGTGAGTGTAGGAAAGTTTTTCTGGTCATGTTAAATGATAGATGATAAACCCTTATTAATTATGTTGTAATTGAAGACTATGGTTTTTAAATTGTAATATTTCAATTTGGAGTTGTAATTGTACATGGATACTTGATGTAATATGGAAGCATGTAATATGATGGAAGGGCAATAGGCCTATTTTAGGATTATGATTATGTGTATGATTAGCAAATGCATGCAAATGAACATTGATGATTGAAATGTGTTAAGTATTAATAAAGGAAGTAATGTGACACAAATTGTGTAATAACTATAAATTGTGATGGGTTGTAAGTGCCCCAAGGGATTGTTGGTCCTTGTGTGTGCCACCCAATGATTATTAGGTACATTTGAGGTCTTAGAACACATTTGCAAATTTGGGGATTTTTGTAAAAGCAAAGGAAACTCTGACGAATTTTCTATAAATTGGCATAATTTAGGCGGACTTCGGGAGAGTATATCGCCCTCCATAGAGGTCCGATAGGGACGTTCCATACGCCGTTTTGAAGGTTGAGATGTCCTTTATCTTGTGGTAAAATTTGGTAAAATTCTGGGTTGGAAGTCGGCCTGTAGAAGACAGGGAACCCAGATTGCCCATTTGCTTACTCCACTTGTGGCAGTTCTAGACCGGTTTAGGGAAAATTATTCCCGCTTCTTTTCTTGGTCAAATTAGGTGTATGATATATCAAATTGAAATTTGAGCTGTCTAGTTTGTTCTATAAATATTTGAGAGTAATTCGTTGAGTGTATTTTCTATAGTAATTGATTGAGTGAAAGATGTTAAGAGCTGTTTTAGGGTTGGCTGACAGCTTTGCTCGTCTAATTTCAAACGCCAATATTCGGAGCAAAAGAGATCGAAATAACCCGTGTGATAGCTTCATAGAAAGGTAAGTAAGTTTAGAATAACATATCAAAATATGAGAGGTTTGCGCCATGTCCCCAGAAAATTAAAGACTGAACCATGTTCGGATAGGTAGAAAATATAAAAGTGAGAAATTAGTTAAGTGAGTTTATGGGAACCCCTTAGTGACTTGAGAGAGGTAATATAAGAAGTAAAAGTAGTTTAAATAATTATTCCGCAAAGAGTTTACAGTTACAGTCACAGCTTTTATTTATTACGCTTTTACGATTTTAAATGCTCGCATAATAAACGGAAAAAGTTTACTCGCATTTTTTTAAATGAACTCTTGTGATTGTAACTGTGCTTAATATCATAATTAATGTTAATAATACTGGTGTACAACGGGCTGTTACAATGGAAAATTCACTTTGTGGTGCTTTTGACACTGGGCCGGCACTATCAGCGCTGGACACTGTAAATTTTAGCACAATTTTCTTAGAAAATTCATAACTTGAGCTACGGTGCTCCAAATTGAGCATGATTTGAACTCACGCGAAGCTAACAAAGAAATTTATGACATAATAGGAGATGAGGATCATAGAGGAGGCATAGAATTCCTTGAGTAATTAAAAAGCGAAGATGTTTAGTGTTGAATGTGAGTAAAAATGAGTTTCAAGCCTTATTGGTTTAAAAAGACTACTTGACACTTTGTGGGAGCAATGTAGGGTATAATTAAATAAACATTGAGTGTTCCGCATATTGTTTAAGTATAATTACAATTTTTTTAATCATTTTAGTTATGGAATTGATTTTAAACAGAAACATTTATTAACGAATAGAACAAAGTTTATTTGTATTTTAATTCAATTATTGTAATTATAACTGCGCTTAATGTCATACGTAATGTTAACAAACCATTTCTATAACGAAGCGTTACATCTATAACTGGTTCTCTATTCTCTATCTCAAAATACATAACATCGTATGAAATATATGTACATCAAAATGTTTAAGTAAGGCTTATGCCATGCAAGACTATATCATGGCCTCTTGCTACATGATGCTCCAACATTATCTATGTTTGTACCTGAATTATGGTCCCCACATGGGGTGAGATAATAATCTCAGTAAACTAGGGGTCCTTGGAGGATTCGTTGACCCCCTAAATTCACTTCAAGTGTAAAAGCAGTAAGCACATATAATACATCATATTCATATGCATGCAATGTATGACAATCTCAATATCAATCAATCAATCAATTCTACTAGCTAGAGAATACAAAATGTACGCATTACGCAAGGAAACCTGTCTTGCAATATACTAAGTAATAAAATGTACGCATTACCCAAGGAAACCCGTTTTGCAACATATCAAGTAACAAAATGTACGCATTATGTAAGGAAACTCGTCTTTCAACATAACAAGTAATAAAATGGACGCAACATACCGAATGGTAAAACTATAAATTTGAAGCGACTTGAGATTTTCAAGCTTGTCCTGTAGTGCTTTTAGTTGTGTGAAGTATTCAGTTACTGACTTATCCCCTTGTTGTAATCGATAAATTTCCTCTAGAAGATATGACATAATAAACACACTTCTGATCTTGAAAATCTTTCACTGAGATCAAGTCATATATCTCTTGCATTCTCAATTCATATAATGGATTGCACAATAGGTTCTGATATTGACCTATGGATTCATGCACTCACCATGTTATTGCATCTTTGTGAATCAAAATAGTTGGGATTAGTTTCATGTGGAGGAACTATGGTGCCGTTGACAAATCCAATCTTGTTCTTCGAGATCAATGCCATCTTCATTGCTCGAAACCATGTATAGTAGTTGTTCGCATTAAGCAGTGGAGAAACCAATACTTGCAATGGTGATTTATTGGGATGTAGAAAATATTGGTTGGAGGTAGGGGTGCTAAACAGACCAGGGGCCTTTGGCTCGGCTCGTGAAGGCTTGAGCTTACATGTCTAAAATTTGTTGTTTGCACTAGGCTTGAACTTGTATAAAAGCTCGTTTAATAAAAAGGCCTAAGGCTCCAATTCAAAAGCTCGGCCTTAAAGTCTCTCAGGCTGGCCTAGTATATTATTTTATATTTTTATACTACTTGTAATAATCATCTCTTTCTCTTCAATCTATTTCACCCTAAAAACTCATTCGTTCCACTGTGCATCGTTTGTGTCAATCTATTTTTTATTTTTTATTTTTGTTGGAACTTTTTTTTATCATGGGCAAAGATAATATAACCTGTTATCTACCTTCTCTCACTTTAATTTTATTTATTTATTGTGGACTTTGTAAACTACTGCTGCAAATTGGAAGCTAAGGTTTCTATCTGGAAATTGTTTTTTTTGTGGAATTCTGTTATTTTTTTTTTAATTTGTTAACATGCTAATAGGCTAAGACAGGCTTCACACAGGCTTTTAATTTTTGTAAATAAACTAGGCCACATGCCAATATTATATTCGTAACAGGTAAGGTCAGTCTGACACGTTTAAATACAGGCTTGGCCCGTTAAAACCAAAGTTTGGCTCGGCTCGGCCCGTTAACACCCCTAGTTGGAGGGATTTGTATGAAAATGTAGTAGAGTCGTAGCTGAAGTAGCTATTGCAACTATAGTTGATCCTTCTGGTTCCAGCATAGTTATCCTAGTGGTTTGAAGAACAAAACTCTTTATAAAGAAAACTTAACCTCTCTTGTGATATCAGAGCTCTTATTTAGAGCAGTGATACCATCTAAAATTCTGTGATGCATTTCATTAATCAAAAACTGAAGATAATACAACAAGTTCATGTATTTATAGAAGAGCTTAAGGCTTCAACCTATAGCTTCAGTAAGTAAAACAGAATAACAGTGATGAAACTAACTAACAACCTGCAATACCCGGACACGCCAATTTTTAAGAAAAGTGCGTGTCAGACACGTGTCCGACACGTGGTTAACATTTTGTCACACGTGGTCAACTCTTCGACACGTTTTTCCGACACGCAGTCAACTTTTTTGGACACGTGGTCAACGTTTGGACACGCTACGACACGTTTTTTTTTGTCTTAATTTTATTTTATTAATTAGAAAAAAAAATTATTTATTAATCAATTTTTTCTATTATGAAATTTGACATGAAAAATTAACAAGGTACGAATTTCTTTTTTATATTTATATTATAAAATTTGAATATTTGATTGGTTATATGACTTATTATGGACTTTTATATGTATTAAATATAAATTATATTATGTTACATTAAAGATATTATTTAATATCAAAATGTGTCAAAATATGTCATTTTTTAAAATTAACATGTCGGCGTCTCGTGTTCCGTGTCAGTGTCCGTGCATCATAGCTAACAACTTTTACAACTCAGGAGCAACTGGATTCTTTTGAGCAATATGCTAACCTGTCTCCAACTTCTATTTATCAAAATCTGCACGTGGTTTTTCTTCCAATATTTTTCTCCCGCCTTTCAAAGTAGAGTGGCAATAACATGTAACAAAAAGTTTATGTTAGCAAATTCCACCTTCGATGTTTGATTTTAAAAGAAATCTTGTGCAATAGGGCATAAAAAAAATCTCAAATTATGAAGTCCCTTATGTTGTTGTTATTTTTTTTTTTTGAAATATTCCAATTGGTTCATCGCTTCGCGACTAGTCCGATTCGGGGCTTATCCAGGATGAAGGCTTTAAACCCCTTCCAAAGGTGATACTGGGGAGGATCGAAGACATGCTCTTATGTTGTTAAATATGCATTTTCAAGAGTTTCAATTTTCCAAATATGAAATGGTGATAGTTCTCGCACCTTAATTTATGCTTAAGAAAAAAATTCCTAAAAAAATCATTGATAACTTGGATAACCATGCCGGAACTTAAGATAACCATAATCAACTAGATGGATTTTATTTTTTTATTTCTTCATCAATTCATTGATTACTTAATATAGAGCGGGCTCTGTTAAGATTATTTTCTCCATTATTAGTGTTTGAACTTATGACCTCTAGTTGGAGGGAAACTTCTTATCATTTAAACCTATAATTATGATTTCAAAAGTGTAATTTAAGCAAAAATTAAGACAAACTAAAAAATGGAAGAGAAAAAAACTTGCTGTTTTTGCCAACTAATATAGGGGACTCGCAATCCAGGCCTATTGTGTTAGTAGAATTAGTGCACAGAAATATTATTTTGGGTTTAAACAAATGAGAAGAGTGTTTATCATTTTATGGAATATAAGTTTTTGTTATTTTGAGTGAAATTACTATATTTTAGTGATTTATTTTACCTCTTCTCTTGTCCACAATAATCTCAATTTATTTATTTTCCTAATTTTGTGGATGAGAAAGAATTTAAAAAATCACTAAATATGCACCAAAATACAGTAATTTTACTTAAAATGAAATAAATTTGTGTCATTTAAAATGACAAATATTTTTCCCTAAACAATATGATTATGTATAAACATAACAAATCACAAGGGAGTAAAGTTTCAAATTTCATGCCATAAAGGGACTAATAGCACGTTTGGTTTTCATTGATTTTGGGAGAAATATTAATTTCTTTTTTAGAGTTTTTGTTTGGTAAAATTTTAATTATAAATTATTTTAAATATAGAATAAGTTAATCCAATCATACACTAAATATTTTTATGCTAAACTTCACAAAAAAAAACTATAATTTATTATAAAAAATAATATAAATATTTAAGTGAAAAATATTTGTCATTTTAAACTATGTAACTTTATGTCATTTTAAATTAAACAATCTTGTTTTGATATATATTTGTTGGTTTTTTTACATTTTCTATACACCACAAAATTAGAAGGAATGAGAAAGAGATAATATTATGAAGGGATTTACATCTAATGTAATATACCACAACAATTTTCCTACACACACAATATTTTGCGGGACCCGCAATTTTTAAAGTAAAAAAAAAAACTCCGGCATGTAAAATGAATCTCTATAACATAATATAATCACTTTTCTTACAACATAATTCTTATAAAACCCTATTATGAATGAAAGAGAATATAAAAAATTAATAAATATATATAAAAACACATTCATTTCACTAGAAATGACACAAAGTTGTGTGAAAATGACAAATACTTTTCTTAAAAATTGAAAATTACACTTTATAATAATGAGAATAAAATCTTATTAATTATTTAGACGGGTCTAGTTAAGGTTTTCTTTTTCCGAATAAAAGTATTATACCACAAATGACTTTGAAGATTAAAGACATTTTATAATAGTTCTTATGAAAATCAAGGACAATTTGCACACAACATCAGTAAGTATAAACGTGTTTGAATGGAAAATTAAGCCCATTATCGACGGTGGTTTTCTTTGGTGACCCATGCCATTTATGTTTGATTTTATTGTAGACTATAGATTCAGTTGACTAGCAGTTTCTTTCATAGCAACTTCCGCCGTCCTTCTCTTACAAGTAGACAACTCTAAAAATTTGGCAATGGATCTTTTGACGTGTAATTTGACGTAATAATATCACATGGGAGAATCTTAACTATTAATAATTAAATCAATGGTTATAATTATGTAATTTCTTATCCTTATAATTTTGTTCTCTCCTACCTTATCACCATTAACTCACCCATATATGGTTATAATTGTCCCACATGACATTGTCATGTTAATTAGCACATAAGAAAATTCATTCTCAAAAACTTGTGGTGTCGGACACGCTTTGTTTTTGAAATTGTGCGTGTCGGATACGTGTCCGACACATACACGTTCCGACACGCGGTCAATATTTTAGGACACGTGATTAACGTTCCGATATATTTTTTCGATACACAATCAATGCTCCGACACGTTTTTTTAGGTCTTAATTTTATTTTATTAATTAAATATAAATTTTTTTTTATAAATAATTTTTTTCTGTTATAAATTTTGACATAAAAAATTAATAAGATCTGAAAAATTATTTTTATTTATATTTATGTTATAAAATTTAAATGATTATATGACTTATTATGAACTATTATATATATTAAATATAAATTATATTACATATATTAAAAATATTATTTAATATCAAAATATGTCCCAATATATTAAAAAATAATATTTTTTATGTTGTATCGTATTCTATATATGTCAGTGTCGATCCATCACATCTGTAGACTATAGATTCAGTTGACTAAAAGTTTGTGTCATAGCTATTTCCACTGTCCTTCTCGTACAACTCTAAGAACTTGTGGTTGAATAATAAATACACGTCCCTCGAGAACAATGAAAAATCAAAGTCATTTAAAGTGGACCTCGATAAAATAAAAGGCAATTTTCACAAATCACCGGTGAATTTGACTAAATGAAAATTTAAGCTAACGAGTGGAATTTTCGTCGGCGGACGCTGCACGTCTGCACGTAGAGTGCTGGAAACGATACAGTCGGTCAAAATAAATATCGTATTTTAAATTTATGAATAAATCTTTCTAATTAATTTCAACAATATTCGAAAGATAAATTAAATTTCAATTATGAATAAACCTTGACTTATTGATGAGATCGATCGATTGGAGTTGATCGTCTCCGCTCACTGAAGCAGCACAAGAAGTTAAGTGAATAAAACATAAGATCAGACGTGTATATGAACATAATTGTAAGGGAAAAGTGTATATCATTTAAAAGATGAGGAGAGATATTCTTACTACCAAAATTTTTTACTACTAATTTATTACTTATTTAATCACCATTGGATCAATATTTTCTCTTTTTTCAAAAACTTTTTAGCATTCTCTCTCTTTGATCCAATGATGATTAGATAGGTAGTAAGTTGGTAGTAGAAAATTTTGATAGTAAGAATATCCTTCCTCTTAAAAGATATAAAGTTATGTTATTTTAAGTGATAAAAAGAGATAGATACAGGAGGAGAGAGTGGACAAAAAAATATAAATGTGTAGGTCCCACCTCTTTATAAGAATAAAATGACATAAATTGTGTAATTTAAAAGGATAAATATTTTTCACTAATTGTATATGAACATGATTGAATGTAAAATCGTACCCACTACCAATCTTGGGCAGATGAGAACTCTCAATGACATTTAAAAGGTCAGATATTGTGAATTCGTATTTTTTAAATTCATCTACATTGAAATGATATATGTCATATTCTTTTAATTTAATGTTTCGCAAATTGATTCAATATTGAGAACTAAGATTTAAGATAATCGTAGAAGAATATATTATTAGCAAATAAAATTATAAAAAATTTTAAAATGAGTTTTATATTTTATCTCACAAGATGAAATAATTTTAATTTTTACTTTTTTTTTTAATAAATATACATGATCCAACTAGATTATCAATTTTAATCGAGTTTTACAATCCCATACATAACCAATCGAATACTTAACTCCAACTAATCCAATAATTGATTCTCCGAATTTCGGATCCATACGGCCAGATAGGCCGGGGTTCATAACACTTGTTTTGTCGTTCAGCATAGGACTGCACCGCTTATATTAAGTACTGCAAACTCAGTGGAATCATCCTAACGTTTAAGTGGGATGTGTGTCATATGACCAATAATTTACCGTTAGTAAATTTTTTATATAAGTTATCATTCTGCTATCCTGATAATTCTTTCAGTTTCAAATAATGAAACAACAAATAACTAGAGAATTATATAACTTTTTTTACGCTACTAATAAATAAAAACAAGATCATAGTATCAGATTAAAAAGAACTAAATCAGATGAATTATGATTGTATCCGAACTTCGTGCTCGAAATATATTGGGTTAGGATATGCTTTAGCCTAAATATGTCAAATTTAGTAAGCTATTATGATAAATCTAAATAATTTATAAATGACCTGATAGCCTGATGGATATTAAATTATAAATCTGAATTTTTTTTTTTAAATAAAAAACTTGGCCAACCAAATAGTGTTATTAAACCCGACCCGGTCAGGGTATTGGGTTATTGGGTCACTGAGCGGACCGGAAGGTCACTGGTCGGATCGGTTGACCCGGATCTATATAAATATATTAAAAAATATATAGATATGAATATGTAAACTCAATTATATTTTCATATCTAAAATGAATTAAATATGGTACACTAAATAAGCTAAAAAACATGAAGTATAAATAAATAAAATTGCCCGCTATTATTATGTCAATTTAAATTATAATTCATAATTCTCATAAACATACCTCTCAATGACATTGAACTCATATTTTTCAAATTCAACAACATTAAAATAACATATGTCACATTCTCTTAATTTATTATTCCGTAAATTGCTTCAGTATTGGAAACTGAAATTTGAGGTCATTGTAAAAGAGTATATTAGCAAATAAAATTATAAAAAGTTTTTACAATGACTTCTACATTTTGTCTGATAAGATGAAATAATTTTGAATTTTTTTTTAGAAAAAAAAATGCATGACCTGGGTCAACGTGTCACCGGTTTTGGCCGGGTTTGACTGGGTCGATACATGACTAGTCCAATGCTTGACCCGGACCGGTCCAATGATCGGATCGGATCGAGTTTTGATACGGGTTATTAGCTTGATATAAAATGTTATTATGATATTTATAAATAATTAAATAACAATTTCATTTCATTTAAATAAAAATAAATAATATAATATAAATCGATTTGTAAAGTTATAGAATAAACTTTGTAAAAGTATCCCTATGACATATTTTTTTTTATCTGAACATATTTTATTTTACTAAATATAATAAATCAGGTTGAGCGGGCTTCTTATACCTCTATTTATGATTATCAATTAATTTCTTCGACTCATTTTTTTAATGGAAAGTTAAGGAAAATAAATCAATCTCTACATATTCGAATATTTAACCTAGAACGTGATAGATCACTATATATAGGAAAAGAAAATATTAAAATAGATTTAATATCTCTTATGTTTGTAAAAAATAAAATTATCTTCTATACAATATAAAAATATGTGAATCTCATTTCCGTGCTTTAATTGATTGTTACAATATCCTATCCCTTTTTTTGAAAAGAAATAATTTTTATTTTATTTTGTACTTAAAGAAGAGTTTTTCTTTTGGAAGGGGTGGGGTGGGGGAATATGTTTAATAACTCAATTTATTTCTATCAACACTAAGAAAGAATATATATTTAACAAATAGTGTGTATTTCATCTTGATATCAGATTTTACAATGTAAACATTTAATAAATAGTGCATCAAGGAAAAATGTTATTTCTTATTTTTTTTTCAATTTGTATTCCTAAGCTACTGATTCATTTTATGGAATTAAAAAAGGTTTTATTAAATATTATTTCTATTCATTTATATTCTCCAAACTTAAAAAAAAAATATTCATTTTTGGGGACGTCGTTGTCGTGTACACTCTAAAACTGGTGAGAGATTGTTATCAAAAAAAAAAAAAAACCTTGTGAGAGATGTGCAAGTGCATGCCACTAGGCACACCAAGCAATAGAGATATATAGGCCTTGGTACTAAGGAACAATGAAGAATAGCGCAAGACAAATAACACACGGCATGCAATTAGCTGAGATACAACAGATTTTTTGTTTTATCTTATATTTAATAGTTGATGCATAGCATAATTAATTTTGTGTTGTATAAGTAATGAATAGAATAATACAAAATTTATCACAATCACCTTCATCTTGTGCATACGTTTGTTTTGCACTAAGAAAAGGCACAAGATGATATTTTGTTATTTTTTATTATTTTAATAATTTATTATTTAAATATTTTCACACTCTATGAGCCTGTTTGACATTTTCTTTTTAAGTTAAAAACTGCTTTTAAGCTAAAAAAAAAGTTTAAAAAAAAGGTTACAAGCTGCTATTTGATGATTATATAAAATTTATAGTTTAAAAGTTACTTAAAGGTTGTTCATTTTTTTAAAAAAACACACATTGCGAAAAAGTTAATACAACTTAAATTTTTTTTCTCCTCCTAGAAATTTTTGGCTTTTTTCTTCTTCTTCATTATACTCGATCTTTTTGTTATAAGAGTTTTTGTAAAATTCGGTTTGGCCTAACTCTTCTTATAAGAAGAAGAAAAACTAAAACAATGACCTTCAAACTAGCACTGCATTTCATTAAGGAAAAAACCATGAATTTGTAAAGTATGCTCTAATATCACATGTAAATTAACACTTTGTGCCAGATAAAGTTCATATTTAACATTCAAATTAAGATTAATAACATGATTAAGGATTTTAGGAGTTTACAATTTTCACATTTATAAATTATGCAAAAATGTACTGACATTTATTTATGATGATAATTTATGCTATAACTTGTTGAATTGACAATAGAATAATAGAAGCGTCCTATCTTTTTTTACCGACAAAAAAATTTAAATATTACTTTTTTTAATAAATAATTATGCAAATGTAGTCGTTTTGAAACTATTTATGCAGGTATAGCAGTCAAACACGCCGACATGGGGCGTGACCCAGTGAAGAGAGACACGCCCACATGAGGCGTGATCAGGAGAGAGACACGCCCAACAGGGGCGTGACCTCCATAGTCGAAATTTCAAACCTTTCGCTTTCAATGTTTTGTGTTGTGCAATTACATGGCTTTGCACTATATTTTGTTCAGTTTTGGTTCTGACACTCGGATCCTTGTGTGAAATAATCCTTCAGTGGTTGGACTGTTGGGAGGGAAAGTTTAGGCTAAAGTTCATCCTTTTCTTCTGATTCATGAAACTTAATCCTTGTGGGAAATATTCCTTACGTGGTTGGACTGTTAGGAGAAAGTCTCGATTTTTTCTCATTAAAGGTTTATCCTTTTTCTACTGATTCATAAAAGCTTGAATTTTTTAATAAAAAATAGATAAGATAAACACAAGGAACTGCAGAAGATTACCCTTCTGTAAAGCTTGAGCATTTTTGGTTACTAGTATTGAGTAAGTATTTGTCAGTTTCTCTGTATTGTTTCGTGTTCTTCACCTTTCTTGTTTGAAACTCTGAATTTTTACTTCCTTGGTAAGCCTACCCTTTTTTGTTTGGGTGTTGGAGACACAATTACTGTTGACTGTGTTTCTTCTCTCTTAGGTCACGCCTCACATGAGCGTGTCTCTTTTCACTGGGTCACGCCCCATGTGGGAGTGTTTGACTGCTATACCTGTGTAAATAATTTCAAAATGACTACATTTATGTAATTATTTATTAAAAAAGCAATATTTAAATTTTTTTTACCTTCTATATTTGATAGGATAACATGAAATTTAATTTTGATAAGTAAAGAAAGAAAAAAATAGACTATTTTTTCTCAGATACATAAAATGTAACTTTTACGTAAATCAAATCAGGGAAAAATGTTTATCCTTTTAAATGACACAACTTATATCCTTTCACTCTCACAAATAGATGGGACCCACACCTTTATTTTTTTTGTCAATTCTCTTTCCTCCTTTATCTATCTCTTTCTCTCTCTTAAAATGACACAATCTTACATCCTTTAAAATGACACACACTTTACCCATCAAATAATTAAGAAACCTCTTCCCAAAAAAAGTCGTGTTATCATAAGCATTTTTCTCTTTATTTAATTGTTGCACCATATGTATTTGTTACACATACATGAGATATTTAATATAGTGAACTACGACATTTTGATTTTTGTTTTAACAAAATTACAAAAAAGTTATGTAATTGTAAGTATAATGACCCTATTTGGTAAATTTTAATTAGAGATTTAACTGGAGGATTTAAATGTCATAATTAGATTCCGAGCGTGATTTCAAGTATTTTAACTGTAATCATGACTAGTCATAAACAGTGCATTCTGCCGGATATTCTGCATTTTTGTGTAGCAACTGATAGAGCTCAGGATGAGCAAAATGAGTTTAGAGACCTAATTTGGCAATCCTGATGCCAAATATGAGTTCAGAACAAAAAATTGTATAGTCTAACACTTTCTGTGAAAATCTCATGAATAGTATTTGTGCCGGGTATTTTGTACCGCTGTGTAAGCAACCAGTAGAGTCCAAAACTAAATAATTGATGAAATAAGAATAAGAAAGTCCAATATATGTCGAACAAGTCATGTTTACACCAAAAACGTTAAGTTTATAAGTTGTACAGTTTCGTGTGTAAATAGTCAACAGTTTGTAATTCACAATGCATTTCGTAAAAAACGATCAGAAACCATAATGTGAATTGAAAATACTATTCTTTAGGAAATAAAAATTAATGTAAATGAGTTAAGAAAAATAAAAATATGTTTGTAACTTTAAGTTAGTTGCAGGTCAATTTAAGTGAAATTACGCTAGAGGAAAACAACCAGTAAAAGATTTCATCTCATTATAACTTAAGTTTCTTTTCACTTGGCACTATTCACATCAGCACCCTCATCTTCTCTCTCTGCTGGTCGACTTCTCCATGGAAGGGAGGGTTTGAGTTTCAATTCTTTTTCCTTGATTTCTCACACAAACAACTACCAAAATACAAAGTGTTACACATGAAACTTTAAGTAGAAATCATTGTGAATCCATTCCACCCATTTGTTTGGGCTGAAAAAGCTTGTGTGAGGAGCTCTCTCCTTCTCAAATTTCGATCACTATTCATCCTAGAGAGAGAAGTGAGTTTTTGGGTGGAACCAAGCTTGGATTTTGCTCTCCAAGCCTTGTATAGGTGATTCGAGGTAAGAGATCCTCATTCCAATGGTTTAAATGTCATGATTTAAGTTTTGAATATTATGAGCATATGTTGTGAAAAATTTTAATGTTGGAAATTTGAAATTGATGATGAATTAGTATGGTTTAGGATGTTATAGTGTTAAATAAGCATGATTATGAGTTGGAATGTTGAAAAATTTCCTTGCACCTTCCTCCCTGGAATTCGGCCATGTAGTGATGATAGCAGTTTGGAGTGCAAAAACTAAATTGCATAATTTGTGAAGGTTATATGTATGTGGAAGTGTGAATTAAGTGGTTAAATTGAAAGTGCAAAGAAAAGAACTCAATGAAAAAACTCTACTTTGTATTCGGCCTTGTGAAGGAAAATAGACAAAGTTTAGGCTTAAATTGTTATATGAATATATGAGTAACTTAGGGGCCAAGCGTGGGTTCTAGGAACCATTGGTTGTGTAGAGTAAATTGATGCAAATTTCTAGCCTTCCTTAGGTCTTGGCTTCGACCATTGCATGGTTTTTGGGGGCATGGAATTCCAAAAATTGTAAAGAGTATTTTAGAAGCTTGGTTGAGTCATTCAAGGAACCTACGTAAATATGAAACAAGATGGTTGCTTGTGGCTCAAATAATCACCCTTAAAATGGTCTAACAGAGGAGTTTAAGAAATTACGGTCTTGACTTGTGAATTGAAATATGTTTGGCATAAGTGTGAAGAAAAGAAAGTAAGCAATAAAATATATTCCTTGTGTAAATTACATGGCATTGTATCATTTTATTGTTTTTTGTTTTGAATTCTTTCTTTAGGCGTGCCTAGGGACTTTGAGCAATTGGATTCCTTTGGAGCAAGATAAGTAGCTTGTTCTTCAAGTAAGAAAATTGTAAAGCTTCAAGAGGTAAGCTCTATGTTTAAGGAGTCTTTTTCTGCTTGAGTGCTCCACCATGGTTAATGGACTATGGTTGGATTGTATGATTGTATTTGATGCTTTGTATAGATGCATTCGTATAGAGCTATATGATAATATGATATATTTTGTTTTGGTGTGATTTCTATAATGATCTCTAGCCATTGATTGTATATGCACTGATATCTGCTTGAGGGTCCTCCCTCGGGACTGACTGTGTACACCTCTGATATGTTCTGGTTCCGCTTGGGGTCCTCCCTTGGGAATGACGACATACGTATCTGATAAGATATATATATATATATATATATATATATGCTTTGTTCAGTTAGGATACCTGTTATATGATGTTTTGTATACTCTATATCTGACTTTCATGCAAGAGTGGGCCCAGGGGTATGGAGAATTCTCTATAAACCTGGAGCTTATTGAGATTTGATATGTCACCCCTTTTTGGGGACATCATTTCAGGTGTTCAGATTTCTGGTGAGTCCTCACGAGGCAGGGACATGACTCGTGGCTAGAGGGGTTGCGACGGAACAGATTCGGAGTAGCTGAAGGCTACAGATATTTGGTGGATATTTATGTTGCCTTCGTATTTTGTTATTTTAGGATCTTGATGTCTGATCCATTCTTTGCATATGGTCTGTATATGTTTTGTACATGTCTTTCAGTTTTGATGCATGTACAATTATGTATTCAGACATGTTTATATTATGATGTAGTATTCAGTTATATGTTAACATGTTGGATATGCATGCTGTTAGGCATAGTGACACGGAGCCAAGTTATGCATGCGCCCATGGATGGGTTTATGGTCCTTGATGGATACTTGGTATTTCTAAAATCATGCACTGTATAAACTGTTTATCAGGATACCTTGAGAGTGGGATTCTTAAATCCCCAACTGTCCGATTTACAGATGTTACTCTGTCCGATTTTCGTCTCCATCAAATGAAAAGTAAACTAGAAGATGTACGCAATGTTAAATACCATGTGAAAGGGATAAAAGAAAAAGAAAAAGTTAGCTCGTATTTTCGTAAGTTTAGTCTTCCACTGTTTCTGTTTAGTATCATATGTATGTAATTAAACCGGCTCGAGATGAGGATGTTACAGTAAGTTTGTTCAAGGGTTTGTTTGATATTAGGGAGAGAAAGGGGAAACATTTAATAGGATAAAAAAAGAAAATAATAAAAAGGAACAAATAAGAGGAGTTCCAATTTCCTTATTTGCTAAGCTTTTCGCTTATTTAATTTTATTATGGAAAAAAATAGAATTATATGCAAACAAATGTCAAATTACTTTATTATCTTTTATTTAATAAAATTGATTTACATGAAAACATTAAAGTGAGAAAAAATGAAGTCTATAAAAATATGAGATAGGTTATATCAATGAAGAACCGACACTTCAAAGACCTTGACGTGTCGTGTCCGACACTCTGACATTCCCCGACACTTCAAAGACCTTGACGTGTCGTGTCCGACACTCCGACATTCCCCGACACTTCCCGACACTCCGACATTCCCCGACACTCCACGCGTTATAGAAATTCAAAAAAAAGGTTCAAAGGTTGCATTGCGTTGAGTTTTTAGTTCCAACGATTAGATTCGTTGGATTACGATTATGATTTTATTGAATTTAATATAAATATTTGGGATATCTTATGTTTTTTACAAAATTGATGAATATTATAAGTTTAGTTTCATTTTTTGTTAAATTATTGAATATTAAATATAATATACACTACATAAATTAAAAATATTATTTAATATCAAAGTGTATCCTAACGTGTCGAAATCTAACATTTTTTAGAATTAACATGTCGGAGTGTCGTGTCGTGTCGTATCGTGTCACGTGTTCCGTGTCGATATCGGTGCTACATAGGGTTATATTACCACTCTTCAATACCGTTAGATCAGAATCTTAATTTATCTTTATCATTTCTTTCTCATATTAAGATTATGATATAATGGTATTGAAAATTTATAGACAAGGTAAGCATGAAAAAAGATAGGTAGATTATCCCTAAAAATATATCATTTTCCTTTGCATCAATTCCTTTCCATCCTAGAAAAGACGAGGGATGTAAGAATATGAGGCACATAAATATGGTATATATCCATCTAATTCTCTTTCTTTACACATATAGACAAGATGAATATTCTAATATAATGATATTAGAGATTGGTAGACAAGATGTACATGAAAAAAGATAGGTAGAATTATCCCTAAAAATATATCATTTTTCTTTGCTTTCATTCCTTTCCATCCTAAAAAAGACATGGATGTAAGAGTATGAGGCATATAAATATGGTATATATCCATCTAATTCTCTTCCTTTACACATATCAAACAAGATAAGCATTTTTTTAATAGTAGCTTTGTATCGGGTCTAAAATCTAAAGGAGGCTCTAGGACTATAACTCTATAAGGGCCTGTTTGGAGCACCTGATAAAGAAGATATGATAGGATAACTTATCATATTCTATTTTTATCTCTTGTTTGGTGGGCCAATAGGATATGATTAGCTTATTCTATTGTCTCATTTTATCCTATCCAATACATGATTTCTTATCCTATGGGTGGGGGAGCTAGGTTAGAATTTAATAAGATAGGATACCAATATTGGATACCCAATATATTCCTACGCTGCCCAATATATTTGTATTTATTACATTATATTTTATTTTTCTTTCTCCTTCTACATAATCTTATCAAATTGCTAATCAGGTGCTCATCAAACACAGTATATGATATAGGTTTATCGGCCTCATATCATATCCTACTCTTATCAGCCTCATATTATATCCTATCTTATCCTATCATGTCCACCAAACGAGCCCTAATAGTATGTAAGGGATTCCCACTAAGAAGCTCATGGAGGGAGAAGGGAATAAAAAGAAAGTTACGTACATCGACCTTGACCTCAAAAATTAGCTATAAGGACGAGAGTCTCTAATGCTTTAGAAAGGCCAAATTAATTGTTTATACATCGAACGAGGGACTGTAACACGTGTACTACACCTTCAATAAAAAATTTAAATAACCCAACAGTGTGACTTAAACTTACAGGACGTAGAAACATCCTCTTCTTGTTGTTTCCTTCCAAATTTTGCAAACGAAATAGACATTCAAGGAGATAAGTATGAGCGCATATTGTTTTTGTTTAACAAGATGGATAACTAAACATCGGCAAATAAACCCTAAACCCTATATTCACAAATCACAAGTACTTTGCAAATAACTACTATTCAAAATTACCAATCAAAAGTTGTTTTTCTTCTCCTGTCAACCCTTCGATCACACATACAACGAGTTGATGTTACGCTAAACAAATCTAATAAATGTGCATAACCGATCTAATCTAATTCTTGAATAACTTCCAGCTCCAAATTCAGAGGTCTTGCAGCAATATTGGTTCTTGTATTAGTGGAGGCTGTAGAATCGAAAGGACTTGCGGGCACCTTTAACTTGTCTCCTTCTCCTTGGAGCATCTGCATAACAGTTTTCATGGAAGGGCGTTGCACAGGGTGCCACTGGATGCACCAAAGTCCCACTATTGCAAGTTTTTTTGCAATTTCAAAATCTCCCTCTTCATCAATAGGGATATGCACGTCTCCTCCTTCAAGCAAACTATGTATCCAATCTGGATATAGAACTTGGAAAGTATCTTGACCTGTGTTTACATTCTTTCTTCCTCCAACCATCTCTAACAGCAATATCCCATAACTGTAGACATCAGACTTATAAGATACATTGCCGAAGTTCCTAGAAAAAACTTCAGGTGCCATGTACCCTAATGTTCCCCTGGCTGCAGTCATGGATACAGTACTTCTATTTTTTGAGCACAGCTTAGCTAAACCAAAGTCTGAAATTTTTGGAGTGAAGGTGTCATCTAGCAAGACGTTATGGGGATTGATGTCAAAGTGAAGAATTCTATGATCGCAACCCTGGTGAAGATACTCAATTCCTTTGGCTATGCTAACAGCAATTTGTTGCAACTTGTCCCATCCAAGGAAGGTGTCCTTGCTGTCCTGTGGAGAGATGAATTTCTGCAGTGAACCATTTGGGAAAAAGTCATAAACTAAAGCACGATGAGATCCATCTGCACAGAAGCCAAGCAAGCGAACAACATTAACATGGTGGATTTTGCCCATTGTTCCCACTTCATTTATGAACTCTTTTCCATCTCCCTCTGTGCTATTGAGGATCTTCACAGCCACCAGAATTTGATTTGATAATTTACCTTTGTAGACAGATCCATGAGCTCCTTCTCCTATCTTATCCTTAAAATGATGTGTAATTCTCTTGATATCAGCATAAGAGAATCTGGTTGGCTTTAAAGCCCTGTAATCCTTCAAAAAGTTTTCAACTCTTGCATGATCTTCCCCTTTCATCCTAAAATAGATATATATTCGAAAGAAAGCACAGAGCACGACTGCCAGCATAATTGAACCTATGATTACACCTGCGAATTGAAAGATGAATAACAGTAAAAATCTCAGCTACATAATATTAAAACAAAATCATATTGAGATTGCACGCCCCTCAAACCAACCCCATAATCAAACGGAAGTGCAGGTGTCTCACCTGCAGTTGTTAAAATAATTGATGTGGGGTTCTTTGATCTGTGGTTACAATCTAAGCATCCACTATCAAAATCTGTTTCGGACCATACCAATGGGAGGGAGTTTCCCATGATCACCAATGGGGAGAATGGCAAAGCGTGGTCAAATTCAAGCAGTTTTGTGCAGGATATTAGGTCTTTGTCAATAATACTTTGGTCAGAGTCAGCCATATAAATCGGACAAGATAACGTGTCTTGCGCATCGTCTTGTATTTGGTACCCGTTACTCAGATGTCGTTGCCCTGATGAAGAACAATTGAAGAAAGTAATATCGAACGCTTCTAAAATTTTGATGAAAGGAAAAATTGATGAATAGTTGAGTCTAAGAACGAGTTCCGGAAGACAGTTTTCAGGGTCATATGCTACTATTGTTTGCGAACTGCAATCAATAAAACTGACGACCAGTTTTACTGGGACCGGAACTGCAGGAAGCTCAAGCATCTTATTGTTTTGTGTACAAGTTACACGGAAGGGACATGGAATGGAGGGTCCATTCTGAGCATTCCCAAGATTAATAAGCAGCAGCAATAGCAATGCTAGCATTGTCATCATCAAGGGAGAAATGTGGTACCAAAGCACTTCTAACTTTTCTTACGTAGTGGAGTGACTTATCCCGTGATTCTAATATATCATGTGCATCACTCTCTAAGGGGAGAAGGAGATGGAAGCTAAAACTGTTGAGATTTGATTCCGCAAAGCTTTGTTTTTTAATCTTCTTTCTTCCCAAGATGGATGATGAATAGTTTAAAAGTCCCATATTATGTGTGTTGCTTTGTATTCTTCAATTGGTTTGCTATATAATAACGTTTAACACAACAATTGGTGATGAACAGTTTGTAGTTTAACACAACAAGGATTACTAACAATTCCTCTTGTATCTTGATAATTAACATGGTATCAGAGCCTTAGTGTTCGATCATCTCATCGCCGTCCCCCACTTTCTCCTCACACAGGTAGGTTGGGCTTGTTGAGCTCTCTAGCTTATTGGTTGTATGTGCAACTAATGTGGCCTTTATAATGCCTTGGACACTCTTACCCTTGGAACTAGTTTTTGGGTGGTGTATCCAAGTTTCTTTACAAAAACCATACTTACCTGTTTGTAAATTTACCATTGAAAAATGGTGGAAAAAAAAAAAACTGTAAAAGAATTTTTCTGTCCAAGTCAATGCCAAAATGCTTTGACACAGAGAAAGACCGTTTTGTCCTTATAACTAGTACATAATTATCATTGAAAGGCCTCAATTATATACATGTTCCGTTTCAGAACAAAGAAGTGAAAATAACTTATCAGCATCAGTCATGAGCAGAGGGAAATACTTCTGCTGCTTTGAGCGACTACTATTATGCTTTCTCCAAATTACAGTTGTACTACTCCAACAAACTTGTGCTGCAAATAATAACCAAACATGTGTCCCATCATCCTGCGGCAAAATCACAAACATAAGACATCCATTTCGGCTGAAGCATGACCCAGCAAACTGTGGGGATCCGAGGTACGAGTTAGCTTGCGAAAACAACGTGACAATGTTAAATTTGTTTTCTGGTAAATACTATGTGCAGGCAATCAACTACAAAATTTTCACAATCCGGCTTGTTGATCCTGGCATTCAAGAGTCTGATATTTGCTCCTCCATTCCTCGTTATCTCTTATTCTGGTTCAATTTCACTGATTATTATAATTACAACGATTGGAACTCCGCGGATCCATATCAATCCAGTCAATGGAGAGCGAATGGGCAATATCTCCATCAATTCCAGCACGTGATTTACTTGAACTGCATCAATCCAGTGAGGGATGATCATCGGTACGTAGATACAGCTCCTTGCATCAACTGGCATTCCAAAGGCCATGTTTATGCTATCGCTGGGGACTTGTCAGCCCGGAACTTAAAGGCTGGTTGCTACGTCGAGATGATTGCTACGACATCCTATTTTGGTTCGACAACTATTCCTGAGCGGAGTAGCGGTATATACAAACAAACATTTTCCTATGCTGAAATTCATAGGATGCTAGTCTATGGATTTGATGTTTCGTGGATGAGTTTTCCTTGTGAACAACCTCTTCGTTGTGGAATGGGATCTTGCTACTTTAATGAAACAAGCCAGAGTCCTGCTTGTATGGACACGATGCCTCGTTACTGTAATACTCCATTGGGATTTCCTGTCAGATGTGGTAAGAAGGCTGTCATCTTCTTTTTCTTTATGAGAATTGCAATTCATAACATCTAAACCCTTAAACTTTTCCTTAGGGAGAAAAAAATTACATAGAAACACTGATTTTCCTTCTTTTTCCTTTCCTAATGTTTTTTTTTTTTTTTTTTTTTTTATTTTTTTGTTTTTTTTTTTTTTTTTTTTTTTTTTTTTTTTTTTTTTTTTTTTTGGTTTTTTTTTTTTTTTTTTTTTCCTTTTAAAAAACTGTTTTTTTAGGGAAAAAAATTGCGCTTCTCGAAAAAAGTCTATTTGGATGCCTATTTTTTTAAAGAAAGCGGAAATCATAAAAAAGTCAAAAATATATTTTTTTGGAAACTAAAAATTTTAGCTTTTTTTTTTAAAAAAAAAAAGTTCAAAATTTTTTTTCCAAATATTTTTTTTTTAAATCTAAATAGATATAGCTTTTATAAAAAATACTTTTAAAATAAAAGTCATAAAACAGGTTCTAAATAGGAGAGAGAAATAATATT